>AWWV01011091.1:0-129070 GCA_001974805.1 Corchorus capsularis
TATCAAGGAAGACAATTCCCTGTGTAACCCTTGGCCACCAACCTTGCTTTATACCGTTCTATAGAACCATATCCTTTCCTTTTGATTTTATAAACCCACTGTTATATATTTTTTTACTGTTAGTTCTTGGATTGAATCCGTTAGGGTGACTAAATTTAGGATATTTTGCCCATTGAACCTGCAATTTAGAACCATTTTAATCCTTCTCAAACGATATTGCTGACATGGGAATACCAAGTCAGCGTCTTGGTCTGACACGGCCTTACCACATGGTATTTTGGTCCAACGTGACATTGCCACGTGACATTTTTGGTTTGACATAGCATTGCCACGTCAGCAATACCATTTGAGAAAGACTAATGTGTCCTCAAATTGCAAATTTAAGGGGTAAAAACTCCCAAATTAAAATCCCAAAATCTTTGTTCTGACAATCCCTACTAATGCCTTCATGGTTTCCTCAATCAAATGTTTCTCAAGCAAAAGCTACTATATATTAATTGTTTTTGAAAAGAAAGAATATAAAAGTATGAACTCATTGTGATTCTTTAAGTGAATGACAACCACTCAGTGGTATGGTTAGTTCGAAGATTAAGACCATTATAACATTAGACATTAGTCCTGATTGATAACTAATTAGATATTAGTCCTGATTGATAACTATGAGCTTGTTGTACCAATACGGCTCAACTTCAAATTAGTCAGGATTCAATGTGACTCTTGTGTATAAGTGGATTTGTACAATAAAAGAGATTCTCAATATAATATGTAGTGCTACTAGCATTTAATCTTTGACAAGCAAATGCTGTCCAGCTGCCTTATATGTTGACAAAATATGTTAATTTCCCTCAATTGCATTTGGATCAATTAATTAACAACTAATGAATGAATTGATCCTTTAAATTTTACTTTAAAAAAAACTGGGCCTATTTCCCAAGTTTCAACAGCGAACCTTGTATAAATATTTGCAGCTCTTGCTTAAAAGTTCAAGGTTTGGACATTAAAAGTTCAAAGTAAGGGGGTTGGGGTATAGGGGTAATGATTTATAGATTGATTTAAGGCAAGGCAGATCGTTTCTCAAAAAAAGAAAAAAGAAAAGAAAAAAGGCAAGGCAGATCAGAAACTCGTGATGGGATTTTCATTTTTGTTGAAATAGAATAGTGCAGAGATTTATATTATAGAGTATAGAAACAGAACAAAGGCAGCAGTAGGCAGGTATTATCAGTTCTCCTTATTTAGTTAAGGAATTGACAGCTTCAATCTCTTCCTTTTCTCGTGATCTTTTTCTTCTTAGTGGCAATTTATAAGCTGGTTTTTCAAGTTTTAAACACAGCAGTACCCCTTATTTGATTTGATGTCAACAAAAAAAGGTACCCTATTAATGTCTCAAAGGATAGAGTTGTCCCTTTCGGCTAATAAAGACTATGGGGGATTATGCAGTTGCTTTCCCAGTTTCATGCTTCCTAAACATGATACACCAACCTTCATAATCATGGCCATGGGAGGTCTTGGAATACATTCTATTTCTATCCATTAATGAATTTAATCAAGCAAGCTTTACTCGGTAAACTTATATGTAGAATAAAGACTAATCCTACATTTTTGGTTGCTCTTGTCCTTAGACATGAATATATACTTGTTGAATACTGATAAGACAATTCACAATTCCATTTATTTAGTCTCAACCATCTTAGAGTTACTCAATATAATTAACCATGAAAACCAACTTGGAATTTGAATCCAATTAAAGGGTACATAGCATAACTGAAGTTGTTCAACACCAGATTAAAGCCCTTCCTATATACTATATCCCTTACTTCACTTGACAGTTGACAGTGACACCATCACGTGGCCTTCTTCCAATTCTGGTTCTTTTACTACTGCAGTGACCAAAATCATGTGGAAAAAGTCAGGGAGGAAAAAGAAGTACTATGATTGATCCAGCTTCTACTGTTTTATTAATTGTGTTTCTTTTTTTTTTTTTGTACTTTCTTCTATGTGGAAAAAGTCATTTTTTCAGGTATCGATCAACATATATCATTAATGTTCTTCCAAGTTTCTTAGCAAGTGATACCCATGTCCCAAATTTTCTTTCGATCAATTAATATAATTCTGGGGAAAAGAGGATTCCAACTCAGCTCTTTGAACGGAGTAATACAGGATTCCAAAAGTGGTCGGTGGTCCAAGGAAAGGGTTGTTGTGCCTTATTGATAACTATGAGCCATTGTTTCCTAGCTACTTGTTTTTTTTTTTTTTTTGCTTTTTAGCCATTCATTGTTTCTCTGTTTGGTAATTCTTGGTTTAGCAAGAAAAAATCCATTTTTGGCCTATAAAAAGGACCCTTTCATGGACACCAACATCAACCCATACCCATTAATCAATGTCTTCAGAGTTATGATATTATACTTCTACTTCATATATAAAAAAAAAGATATAATACTTCTACTATATATATATATACTTCTTCCCAGACCTTCATTCCTCACTCACTCCTCTGTTTTACTGATCTCTTTCTTTATCTCTTTCTCTCCCCTGTTCTTATCTCTTTCTCATCTCTCTCCCCAGTTGCATAACCACGCCCACAGCGGTCACACTTGAATTTTGTTTCCCGCTTAGTGTGTTCGGTCTTTTGGTGTGCTAATACCTCTGCCAAAGACTTGAACCGTTCGCCACATATGTTACATAGTGAATCATAATCGTTTCGGGATACATTTTCTTCTGCATTCATTGTGGTTGCGCTAGCTAACAGAAAGAAATAAATCACTAGCTAGTGCAACCACAATGAATGCAGAAGAGAATGTATCCCGAAATGATTATGATTCACTTTGTAACATCTGTGGCGAAATGCTCAAGTCTTTGGCAGAGGTGATAGCGCACCAAAGACCGAACACACTAAACGGGAAACGAAATTCAAGTGTGACCGCTGTGGACGTGGTTATGCAACCTGGGGAGCAAGGAGTGGGCACCGTGACAACGGCACTAGCTCAGTCTGCCGGCCACCTACCCACCTTGGTAAAGGCTCCATGCATGGCTACCTCTCTATCCAGTCTCTGTTTAGGATGTTGTTGAGTTTTTAGATTTTATAAGACTTTAATTTCACTGTTGTGTTGTTTTAAGTGGAGTACTTGTTAATTCTATTGAGTTTGTTTTAAGTAGTTATTTATGTAATGAAGCAAGGTGGGGCAGCATTATTATGAATGAATTTATTTGAGTTATTTCTTTTAAGTAGTTTTGAATTTTGATCCAGCTTCTACTGTTTTATTGTGTTTCTACTTTCTATGGGGAAGAAGTCATTTTTTGCAGGTATCCCCAAATCATTTATGTTTAAAGTTTCTTAGAAATTGCTAACCCATATCCCAAATTCTCTTTCAATCAATTACAACGAAAAATCCATATCATGTTAGGATTTGATTGTTTGAGATGCAAAATAAGATTTTTTTTTTTGGTAAAAGATCATCAATAATAAATTATTTGATCACAATCAAGGTAATTGCCATCAAATATATAATCTTCGGTGCGTTTTTACTTTTTACATTGAATTCACGCGTAATGTTTCTCTGTTTAGTAATTCTTGGTTTAGCAAGAAAAAATCCATTTTTGGCCTATAAAAAGGACCCTTTCTTAGCAAGTGCTACCCATGTCCCAAATTTTCTTTCAATCAATTATAATTCTGGGGAAAGGAGGATTCCAACTCAGCTCTTTGAACAGAGTAATACTAATACATGAACCTTCCATTGAGATTTGAGCCAAAAATGTTAAAACATTTTGCTAATCTGAGGATTGACACTATGGTTTGGACCAAAATCCTCTTTTGATAATTCTGCTAATGCCTCTATGCCCTCAATCAAGTGTTTCTCAAGCAAAAGCTATAGATTAATTGTTTTTTAAAAGAAAGTATAAAATGGAGGCAGTAGTGGTCATGGATCATCATTACAAAAGTATTGGAGTACCTCATTTTTCATCATCAAAAGACAAAAAGTATGAACTCCTTGTTGAAACAGAAATGTGTATCATAGGGAAGGCAGTCTATAGACTATAGAGGACCAAGTAAAATTAATCCAATCTATCATTTGCCATAGAAATGAGTCCTGCATCTATATTAGTCCTGACTATGAGCTTGTTGTGCCTTTTATTACAGCAAGATGAATATTTGTACAACAAAATATTCTCAAGATAGTATATAGTACTAGCATTTAATCTTTGACAAACAAAATGTTTTTCAGCTGCCTGATATGTTGACAAAATATATTAATTTCCCACATTGGATCAATTAACAACTAAAATGAACGTTGTCAATCCATAATACAATACTGAACATTTACCTCAAATCAAGTTCCTCAACCTCTCCTATGAAAGTGCAGCCAAGAAAAATTAAGAACAGGACAGCAACAAAGAATGCGAAAAGTTTTCAAACAAAAACACCAGAGTGAGTTATTTATTCACAAAAAATCAACTAACAAGTATAACAAATAACTGGTTTAGCATTGTCAAAATCCAAGATACAATACTCCTGTTTCTCAAATTGACACCTTTTCATAACCTGCAAAGTACAGCGCCATTATATTGAATTTGAAGCATCAAACAGTATAACCTATTCAGTAGCCATGATATCTCTTCATTTTGCTTCAACTTCAGATGGTGTCTTCGCCACAATAGACAAGGCATGCAACCCACTCTGCAACTCCTCATCCAATAAACCATAAACTAACCTATGTCTTTTAACCAAACTCTTCCCTTCAAATTCCTTTGACACAATTCTCAGATTAAAATGTGTTTCCCCATCATCACTACCCCTCACACCAGCATGTCCAGCATGCTGATAAGAAATATCCTCCACTTCCAATACAACAGGACTAAGCTCCCTCTCCAGCTTCTCCCTGATCCTCTTTCCTCTACTTCCCAAATCACTCAAACTTCCTTCACTAGCCATCTGGGAACCTGAATCAACACCTGAATTTTCGTCAAGTTTTGAATCCGAAATTGAGTTCTCAATAGTTTTTTCACTGCTACCCGATGGAGGACTCAATCCATCATCCACAACCTGACCATTACTCGAAGACTCACCACTCTTCTCAGCTTCAATAAGCAACTCAAGTGCCTTCCTTTGCATTAACTTCAACATGTTCAAAAACCCATTATTCCTGGAAGGTGTCAAGCTCTGTTGCAACCCAAGAAGCACCGCAAAATCAGGAGAAACCCTCAAAACTTCTTGGACAGGCCTTCCAGACAATCCATTAACAAGCAAGGCAGCAAGACCTTTTGTTAAAACAGAATCAGAATCAGCTTCATACACAACATTCTTGTCTTGATCAAGATAAGCCCTTACCCAAACCTGAGAAACACAACCCTCAACTTTGTTCTCCTTAGTTTTGAATTGGGTATCGAGGGGTTTCAAGTTTTTGCCATAAAACATGAGCTGCTCATACTTGGCCTTGGGTTCTTCAACAGACTGGAAAAGTTTGATAATTTCTTGGAGCTTAGGAGGGAGTTCTTCCATGGGCTGGAGTTGGGTGGAGCTTGATGAGGATGATCGGAGAGGAGACGGCGATTTAGTTGAGATATTCTGGAAAGAGATAAAACTGGGCGGTTTAAAATTAAAAGGGGAAAGGAAGGGCTTTGTTGGGTGGAAAGAGATGGCGAACTTGGAAACTAAGAAGCGAGCGGAAGAGATGGAATATGATGACATTTTTGAGGTTTTCAGACGATTTGACTTAAATTCAGTTCATCATCTTACAAGAAAAAAGAAAATAAAAAGGGTAGTTGTAAACCTTAATTATACCGACGCAGGTGAACAACAATTCAAAAAACAAGCTAATGCAATAATAATGAATCATTCAAATAGAAGTGCCAAGAATCTAGGATGAAGCTTAAAAAGTAAAAATTGAAAGAACTAATAAAAGACTGACCTGGAGAAGAAGAGATGGGCGGCGGCTGACTGGACAAAGAAGGCTCTAATTCGGATAAAGTTAGTAGTTTGGAAGAGAACAAGTGCCCAGGGCGGTGGCGCAGCCAACATGGTGGTGGGTAATGAAAACCAGAATCCAGCCCACAGCTATCGAGCCATGTGACTCGGCCCATAAAAATATTGGGCCGTTTTAATTACTATATGCTGCCATTAATAAAAGAGAATTTTCGACAGATTTCTTGAACAACTGATAAAAATGGAGAGAGTTGAATTATTTGATCACGATCCAGGTAATTACTATCAAATATATCATATTCGGCAATATTTGATTTACGCGTTTTTACTATTTACATTCAGGCGTAACGTTTCTTTGTTTGGTAATTCTTGGAGTAGGAAGAAATCCATTATTGGCCTATAAATAGGACCCTCTCATGGACACTAACATCAACCCCTGAATCAAATGTCTTTGACTTTGAGAGTTTTGATACAGTTTGCCTATAATCTGATCGTCTTCATGGCAAATCATCAGTTTTCCATGTTATGGTCTTAACATCTTTTTGATGATCTGCCATGAACAGCGATCAGTTTGTAGGAAATTTCTGGTTTACTACCACCATAGCTTCATTACCTTTCTTTGTTTTTGCTGTTAGAAGGCAGGGGAAGTCTTGAAAGTTTAAAACACTGCAATCTGATCGTGTTCATGGCTTATCATGTGTTCATGCTGTTTAATGAATTAGATGATATGCCATGAACAACGACCAGATTGTTAGAAAGTTTTGCTCCGGCGTTTTCTTGTGTTTCTATGGGGAAAATCTCACTCTTTTTTGTCGAAGTATTTGACTATCTGCAGGTATCAGCAAATCATTCTGGTGTTCTAAATTTCTCAGAAATGCTAACCCATATCCCAAATTTTCTTTCAATAAATTATAAATTCTGGGGAAAGGTGTTCATTTTAAATAGGTGGATTCTGAGGAAATTTTCATGCCATTTTATCGAAATTTTGAATGCATGTTCATCAAAACTACCCTAAGGTTCTTTTTTGAAAACAGTTTGCTGATCTGAAAATTGGCAGTAAAATCATACTTAAAATCTTTTTTTTTTTGGGACAAATATATATCCCTGCTAATTAATGCCTTGATGATTTCCTCAATCAAATGTTTCTCAAGCAAAAGCCATATATTAATTAATTGTTTTAAAAAAAGAATATACAATGAAAGGCAGCAGTAGCCATGATCATCATCATAACAAAAGTATTAACTCATTGTTGAAACATAAAAGTGTTTCAAAGAGAAGATCAGGTCTGTTGAAGACCAAGTAAAATCAACCCAAATCTATGATTTGCCATAAAAGTAGTAATTAATGCATGCAGATACTAATACTCTGAATCATGCATTTACAACCTTGGGGCCGGAAGACCTTTAGGAGTGTCCCAATCTGTCACAATGTGATTGCGGGTGATTTCTTTCAGTGAACGGCACCCACTCAGCGCCATGGTTAGCTCAAATTCCTCCCTCAGCATTGACAGTACTTTCCTCACCCCAGCTTCTCCCTCAGCAGCCAATGAGAACACCACAGGTCGCCCAATCTGAGATTAACACCATTTTAACATTAGCAAGATGAATGTAGACCATTTCAGAGATATATTTGTCAATTGTTATATACTTACAAATATTCCAGAGGCTCCCAGGGCTAAGGCTTTGAAAACATCAGTTCCACGCCTAACACCGCCATCCAGGAAGACAGGAACCCTCCCTTGAGCAGCTTTGACAACCTTAAAAGTGTTTAAGATTTGTCAGACTTGTAAAAGTTATTGTTTTGGTTATATTGTCCTATACAGATAAGAATGTTTGAAGTATTTATTGTTTTACCTCTTCCAGGGCCTGGATAGTGGAAGGGACATAATCAAGTTGGCGAGCTCCATGGTTGGAAACAATGATACCTGCTGCTCCTGCCTGAACTGCTATCCTTGCTGCAGAAGAAGCAATTAAACAGTTCAAGCAATACTATATTTGTTATTTAAATGATCCTCTTATATATATAAGAGTTCCAAGTTTTGTTACCATCTTCAGCAGTCAGGACACCCTTCACAAGGATTGGCAATTTGGTGATTGTCTGAAGCCACTGCACATCCTGCTCATAGCCAGTAAGAAGCTCATTAGCAAGTAGCAACAACAGATTGGATTCCCATTACTAACATATTGGATTGAATAATTTAAATCAAATTTGTTTTCATTTCCAAGCTCTTAAGACCAAATTTGAATATCTTACACTATGATTTATTAGCAGTATCAGTTAAAAGTAAGAACGAAATGAACTCTTTCCTTGAACATTGCAAATGGGACCTTAAGCTATTTGCAAAATACCATATAGACTATAAATCAATTAAAATATGAATCTTTTCCATGCATATAGATACCTTCCAGCTGAGGGTACGATCAATTTGTCCAGCAACATATGAAGCAAGTCCAGAATCGTCAGCCTGCAGTGTTCCCAAGATAAAAAGACAATTAGAGGAATCTAATGCCTGATGATTTGAATTGAAAGATTATACAGTTCTTTGTAACTATAAGTCTATAACTGAATAGTTAAAAGTATTACTCACTTTGTCCATCTTGCCAAGGTCTAAACCTTCAAAGTTCTTCAATGTCAAAAATGGTGGCAGGGTAAATCTGAAAGAGAATGAAACAGATGAAGAAATCTTGATTGTTGGACTTTCACGTGTAATCGTCACATGAAAATAGATTGAAGAATGCTTTAAGGAATTATTAAGACTCCGATGAGAAACAATAATGCTACCTGTTCTTGATATCAGCTTCTCTGCGACCAAGCCTTGGGGTATCAACTGTAAGAGCAATTGCCTTAAAACCAGCCCTTTCAGCTCTTCTCACGAGCTGGGCAACCACATTCCTGTCCCTGTACACCTGAAGATCAAACATCAAAGATTAGTTACCACAAAAAGTTATCCCCATGAAATAGGTAGATTTATATATCATCTGATTTGAAGAAAACAGGACATCAAGATACTGCTTTAAGCTTACATAGAGTTGGAAAAACCTAATGCCTGGTCCTGTTGAAGCAACCTCCTCGACACTGGAAGTGGCCCATGAGGACAGTGTCTGAAATGATGAGCAAGCAATTCATAAACCAAGTTGAATACACAATCTGGTTAAGAGAATGACAATGAAAGAGTTCCAATATTTTGTCAATGACTGACACTTAACCCTAAGCAAAAAATTGTATTTAAACAATGGTCATGTATTTATAATTAGAAAAGCATAAGCATGGATTAGTTAACATAAACATGAAAATGGAAAGTTTGAGTGGTAAGCCAAACCATAATAGTTCCAGCAGCTGATGCAGCCCTGGCTGTTGCATACTCCCCTGTTCAGAAATTGAAGAATCTCATCATTAGACAGTTAATCAAATTGCTTTCCATGAAACTAAATTATGTTTGAAAATCAGCTTTAGCATGAAAAATGAAAAAGCAGAGTAAAGATGCCATTACCTTCAGGATGAGCCATTTTCTGCATGGCAGTTGGTGCAATCATGATGGGCATTGATATCTTGAAACCCAAGACAGTGGTACTCATGTCTATCTTGCTTACATCAATGAGAATGCGAGGACGAAACCTATTTATTTACAGAAATAAAGAGTTCAAGGAATTGAAACTAAACAATCAGATAAACTTATACTTGAATTTAGTGTTCTGGGGAGAAAAAAAAAAGGTAGGAAACTCACAGGATCCTTGAGAAGGCATTTCTGTTCTCCTGCAAAGTCCACTGGTCCTCTGCACCAGATGCATAGTAATCATACACCATCTTTGGCAACTTTTGCTTGGCAATTGCCTCATACTCAGTGACATTGGTAATCTCCATCTTTGCTCTCAACAAGTTTTACTCTTCTCTTCTGCAAATTTCCGTACTAGTTAGCATTTACTCATGAGGACAACAATCCAAACAACAGAGTTCCAAGTAACCCTGAGTTCTTCTATAACTAATGCAAAGTACTATTAAAAACAGAGTTCCAAACTCATGCATAAATCTACACTCTACAGAGAGGAAAGGAAAAACTGATTTCATTACTTGAATTCATGGCTGGACAATATAACTTAGTATATGGATACAGGTAAGTCAATAAAGCTTCTACTTTCACCTTTGAAATTGAGATTTGCCACAGTTAGAGTTGAAAACACCCAGACAAAGCAATAAAAAATTCTCATAATCTCACATCCAAAATATGTGACTATGCTGCTCTATATATTAAAAAAAGATAGCATAAGTGCAAAACTCTTTGCTACTTTCGTCTCCCCTACATATATACATACAACAAGCTTTGCTTTGCTGCAAGGCATTATATAACTCGAAAAAGTGAAACAAGTGGAAGAAACGAAAAGAAGAAAGAAAGATGTTAAACTCCAAAACAAAAACATAAACAGATTGAAACGACATAATCATAAACAATCAAACATGTCATGTAAGAGATTGTATAGCAGAAGAATCATAGTATCAAGAACTTAAGGCAATTGAATGAAAAAGATGAAAAAAAGCTTTCAAGTAGAAGTAAAGCAGAGAGAAGGCATACCCTTTAGGTTCCAAAACTATGCACCAGAGTGCATGCAGAGAAAACCAGTTATCAATAAAGAAAAGTGTTCTATATTTTTAAACGTAAGAGAAAGAAACAAAAAAGGGTTTATATATATATGAACTTGTAAGGTGACAAAAAAATGTGGGGTACATTTATAATTTATATAAAATGTAAGATATATAAACCATACAAAAATGGAAAAATGGAGAAAAGAGTGAGGAAAATTACAAATTAAGTGGATGAGCATTTGGAGGTGAGAATTTGAGACCAAATCCTGTTTGAGCTATTGGGTGACTCTCATCCACATAACCTTTGTGTGTTTCACAGCTTTTCTTCTCTATTATCATTCTCATCCAAAAATATAAAATAAATTAAATTAGTGTTTAATAAAAGGATATAATCAAGAAACAAACATGACAAATGAAAGTGACAATAGTGGCTCTCCCCTCTCTCCCTATCAGTGCATGAAAATGCAAACATTTTCTTGATGAGTTCTTTAGTTTTGTTAATTGTTATGTTTACTTTGTAGTTTTTAATTGGGCCAAGCTTATATATAGGCAGCCTCTTTTAAAACCCATCATTTTTTTGGTGTAGCCCTTTTTAATTTTACTTTGAATAATCTTGTGAATTAGTAACATCTTGTGCAACTTTGGAAAAATTCGTTGCCTTCGGGCTCTTGTAATCCTATATTTGATCAATGAAAAGCTAATTTTTTTTTTCCAAAAAAAAAAAAGTAACATCTGTTGTGATTTTTTTTTTCCATTTTTATAGAATCTTATGAAAATTTATAATCTACCTTCTTTTTAGAGGTTGAATAATAGGTCTAAGCCTCTAGGGTATTCTTAAACTTGATTGACTTAAAACTAATACATTAAAAGTTTGGAAGTGTGAAAATTTAAAATCCTCTTAAAAATTAAGTTTTTAAGAGGCTGAATTTGAATCTCTTGTCGGTGTAGAGGCTGCTTACAATCTCAATATAATTATTTGCATTTTGCAATTTATAATAGTAATGTTAATGAAAATAAATAAAAAGATTTTTTTTTTATATTTACAAGTTAACCTTATTCGAACCGGGTTGCCCCATTATAGTTTTCTCCATTTATAAGACTCGAACCCGGGACCTTACTTAAGGGGGACAAGTGTTAAACTACTTGAACCAATCACTAAAAAAGATTTTCTTTTTTGATGAAAAAAAAAAGTTTTCTTTTTAAAAAGCCCAAATAACTAATGGAGGGCCCAACTAAAACTAGATTTGCTGACCCAAAAATCTAAACTCTAAAAGGGCTCCAAAGGCCCAAATTGAAGCCCGGAGTGTGGGGTCAAGTAAGGCATGAAAAAGATTTATACGAAAAATCAAAGAACCGACCCGTTTCGAAGTTCAAAGTCTTCAACTCGCAATCAAATATCTTCCTTTCTTTGTCAAATTTTTTAATGACAGTGTGAAAGAACAGCAAAGCGAAAAAGCACAACAATGGCGGATCCAGTGAAGAAGAAAGTGCTCAAAGAAGAAATCTTTACCTACGCTTACCTCATCCTCTACATCGCTCTCTCCAGCGGTCAAATCTTCTTCAACAAGGTCACCATTTTCTTCTGCTCTTTTGGATCTCTCGTTTTCATTAATTAAATAAAGATTGAAATGTTTAATTCTTAGTCGAGCTCACATTTTTTAAATTGTATATCCTTATATATTCTCAGATGCAATGAATTGGAAATAAATTGCTTTGTTATGTTTAGCTTATTTATAAATTGCATTTATGTTAATTCTTCGCATATACATTCGATAAGGACATTGGTATTTAACGTATGGAAGTATTTATATGTATATATATTGATAAATTTGGTTAAATGAAATAAATGTTTTACTTCTATTTAGTTCATATGCCTTATCCAAATTGAAATTTATGTGCTGAAGTGCTTAGAATCGAATGGGAAAAGAATGCTCTTACCCTTTGTTAAATTTTCCTTGAAAATGGTGACGTTCAAGTGAACAGGGTTTAACTGCGTTTAAGAACCATGTTTACTCCTTATGCATACTTGTTTACAACATTCTTTCCATAAGTTCAAACATTCAGGTATTCTTTACTTGAACAGATTGTTCCTGAACTATCAGTTTTGCTGGTTTCCTTTTTCTGACTTAATGTGGTTATTTGATGTAGTAAAGAACGAGAAACTCTTATTCACTTCAATTCATAAGGCTGATCGTAGGCTTTTTGTTGTTTTTCTTTTCTTTGGAAACTGCAGTGGGTTTTGTCGTCTAAGGAAATAAACTTTCCTTATCCCCTTGGCTTGACTCTGCTTCACATGATCTTCTCCTCTGTACTATGTTTTCTACTTACTAAAGTCTTCAAGGTATTTATCCAACTTGCATATTTTTGATAGATTGTTATTTGAGCGATGTTTTGATTTGTTTTTCATTTAAAATTTGGGATCTTGACTTTTTTTTTTGGTTGTATTTTAGATTATGAAAGTCGAAGAGGGAATGACCATAGAAATGTAAGCTATCAACTGAGCCTTATATATGATTCTTGAATTTCTAAACTTTGTTCTCTGTTCTAGTTGCTGCATATCCTTAACAGATGGAACTTGTATTTTGGAAAAGAACAATGGTTATTAACCTAGTTTTTTTCCCTTACGATTGTTGTTATCATAAACTCTAGAAACTAGACAATCATTTCTGGTAAATTTTCAAGAAAGATAACATAAATAAAAGCTCGAGTTAGAGCTACTCTTATGTGAAAGTGAGCAAGATAGAAGCAGATTTGAAAGTAGAGAACGATAAAGGTTTTCTAATGATAAATTGACTTCCCATCTAGATAATACACTTTCACCCCTTTGAACATAATATATATCTTGCTAAGCTGTCTGATATATATCCATTGTTGTACATTTTGTTTTTATTGAGATTATGAACATATTCTTCCTTTTCCTTTTCTTTATATAAAATTACTCTTAAGTTGATGAAGTTATATGATGCTCAGATACACGACATCTGTAATCCCGATTGGTGCCATGTTTGCAATGACTCTTTGGTTGGGAAACACTGCCTACCTGTATATATCAGTTGCATTTGCACAAATGCTGAAGGCAATTAGTAAGTCGTCAAATGTCATCATGGAAATTAAACTTTCTTGTTGTGAAATTCATTCTAATTTCATTTTCTTTAAAAGTATACATGCTCCCATGTTTCTTGAACTTTTTGAATGATAGGCTGTGCTGTTAAGATATAGCATATACTAGATGTTATCCTCTGATTACTCTTTTCAAGCAAAATAGTAAACCTTTGGTTTATATTGCCTTTTTCTGATACCTGAAGATCAACATAATTGTAATATGGAACCTCTAAAGACCAAAATATAGAAGCAGCAACATGTTTTAGGAGATAGTACAATCCTTCAATTCACATCAAATCAATATGTTATAACAGTTAGCCCTTATCTCACTGTTATTGAAGTTAGTTATTCCCAAACCATAAGGCATTAACTGTAATTGACTCTTTGTTGGGTTTTTTTCCGCCCTTTTCAGGTAGATAAGTAATCCCTGTAGAAACTTAATCTGGTCTCTAAGGCTGCAAATATTTTTAATTTTGTGTCAGATGTTAGGCTGGTCATTTAAACCTAGGTGATTCAAACACCCATAATTAGGACCAAGAATATGTCAATAAATACTTTTATCTTTCTTATATCACTAACAACTTAAGGAGGCAGATTGTGATGTCACATCTTTTCTTGAATGAGGTTTGCAGTGCCAGTGGCTGTTTTCATCCTTGGAGTAGCTGCAGGGCTAGAGGTAATGAGCTGCAGAATGCTTTTGATAATGTCAGTGATAAGTTTTGGTGTTCTGGTGGCTTCTTATGGAGAAATAAATATTAGCTGGATTGGGGTTGTTTATCAAATGGGTGGTGTTGTTGGAGAAGCTTTAAGACTTATATTCATGGAGATTCTGGTCAAGCGAAAGGGTCTCAAGTTAAACCCTATATCTATGATGTACTATGTTAGCCCTTGCAGGTATGTATTATATTACATCATTCTAATGGTTGCCATACCCTCTTGACAACATTTCATTTTCTTCCTTGTAGTCGAAATTGATTGCCAGTTGGGGTTGAATGTTTCTGTTCATTGCAGTGCTCTTTGTCTGTTTATTCCTTGGATCTTTCTGGAAAAATCAAAAATGGAAGCCCATGGGAAGTGGAACTTCCAGCCTGTTGTGCTTATACTCAATTCTCTCTGCACATTTGCACTGAACTTATCAGTTTTCCTAGTGATCTCGCGCACCAGTGCTCTGACCATTCGTGTTGCTGGGGTTGTCAAGGATTGGGTGGTTGTTTTAGTATCTGCCCTTCTCTTTGCAGATACTAAGTTGACAGTCATAAATTTATTCGGTTATGGCATTGGTAAGTATCTAAAAGTGCGTTTTCTTTTACATCTGCATGTTTTTATCTGTGTAGTATATCGCTTTGAGAACATTCTCTTGTGTATCTTCCCTGTTTTCTTATGATGAGTGATTGAATTTATACTTTTATGTAGCCATTGCTGGTGTGGCAGCATATAATAATCACAAGTTGAAGAAGGAAGCTACTCGCAATATCTCTGATGACTCCCAAGATGCCCAGGCCATACCAATGGCAGCATCATCAAATCCAAATAGATAGTTGTGTACAAGACCAATCTGCCAAGACGACTTTGGAGTATATAATTGCCTGAGACAGAGATATTTGGAACCGCCCAGTTAATCTCATTGGTCTTCTCTTTATTTTGGCCTGTTCATGACACACCTGCAGGAAAATGTCATGTCCAGACTTATTGATTATACATTTGCTGTAGCCTTAACTTCTTGTGTTGATTCTGCAGCAGAATATTGGGTGTATTTTTTGTGCCACCATCGAAGCTGCACTTATATTGGAGAAAAGTGACCCGTTGAGATCTGTAAGGTAAAGAAGAATAACTGTAAAGAAATTCAAATTCTTGGACACTTTCTAAGTTATAGCAGTGATTTAAGTTTTGCTTTTGCTATGTCATACTCATATATGTTACAAATTTACTATAAAAATGCACAAGGATTCATCGATATGTTGTACTTGTCGGTCAGATATATATCATGTTTTCCATCTCCAGTTATTTGTTGAGCTTAGGTTCCTAATGATATTTTTGTATTCTAAACCAAAAATCTGTAGCAGGCTAATTACTAATGCATTGGAGTTTGCATGTCCTGCATACACACAGATATATAGTTTAATACTATGATTATTACCATTTGATCCCATCCATTCAAAGAGTAAGATTTGAATCTCATTTTTTCGGAATAATATAATTCTGTAAATAATAATTAATTATAAAGAGTTCGTTTAATGTAATTGGAGGGGGGGAAAGTACCAAAGAAGTAAAAAGGAAAATTACTAATTAAAAATAATCTTTTTATAATTGAGGGAAAAAAAAAAGATGAAAACTACTGTATTACTATGAGCTTAAGTAAAGCCTAGCACATAAAAAGCCCAATTAAATCTAAAACAAGGAAAAGCCCAATATCGACGACCAAGACTTGAGACGACCAAAATAGTAAATAACAATTAGGACAAGAAAAAGAAATTACATTAAAAAAAAAATGGAGCAACGAACCCTCGCGAGATTTTTCTTCTCCCTCTGAAAGGCTCGCAAAGGGGAAAAGGGGAAATTTTGATTTTGAGAGCAAATTTCCCTCGAAAAATTTAAAAAGGAGATGCGATTGCGGCGGTGCGGGTGGCCGTCCGATGACAGATCGGCGAAGGAGGAGCGCCATCGTTGATGGGATTTGTCGAGTTACAGATGACTTGGCAGCCGAGTCTACTCAGTGAAACACGCAAGAAAGGCCCTCCGTTAGGCTTAAAAAACCTCGGCAACTCTTGTTACCTCAACAGCGTTCTCCAGTGTCTCACCTACACTCCGCCACTTGCCAATTTCTGCCTCCGTTCCCAACACTCCACCTTCTGCGACGCCTCCGCCTCCGCCTCCGCCTCCAAAAAGCCTCGCGACTGCCCCTTCTGTATCCTCGAAGCGAGGATTGCACGCTCCTTAACCCTCGATCTCACCCTTGACGCGCCCTCCAAGATCCAAAGCTGCCTTAAAATATTCTCCGAGAACTTCCGGTTTGGCCGCCAAGAAGACGCGCATGAATTCTTGCGCTTCGTCATCGATGCTTGCCATAATACGTGCCTGCGGTTGAAGAAGTTGCGGCGAAAGGGAAGGGATGAAGGAGGAGGAGAAGCTGTGAATGGCAATTCCGTAGTTAAGGAGATCTTTGGGGGCGCTTTGCAAAGTCAAATTAAGTGTTTGGGGTGCGGTGCCGAGTCAAATAAAGTTGATGAGATTATGGATATTAACCTCGATGTTGTGAATAGTGGTTCACTTAAAGAGGCTATGCATAAGTTTTTTCAGCCTGAAATTTTGGATGGAAATAATAAGTACAAGTGCGAAAGGTAAGTTCAAATTTCAATATTGTTACTACTTATTTGTTTAGGTTTAGATTTGTTTTCGGTTGTTTGCGGCTTGCCTTATGCTTTCAAGTTCCAAATAAAACAATCAATGCTTAATATGGTACAATTGGCACATTCTTTATGGAATATCATCGTTTTATTGCATATTGTTTTGCTATTACCCTTTAGCAACCTTTTGAGTAGCAACAAGGAAATAGGGAAAGTAACTATCAAATTGAGATTTTGTTTAGGTATTTTGTTTGGTGGTCGGTTTTCTTACATGGTTTTACTTTCGAAACTGAAAAGGCTAAGGAATTAATTACAAAATAGCAATGTAGTTTTTCTTGAGAACAAAATGTATGGTTTAACCTTCTTACATTGTGATTTTGTTAGCATCAGTGTTGTGTGTTTAGTCATTTGCTCATTTCTTATATACTGCGATTTTTTTTAATCATTGTTTTCACTTTATATTGACTTTTTAGGAAGAAAATGTTAAATGTCAATAGCAAAAAGTAAGAGGATTATTTTATGGCTTTCAATTTCATTTTGATTATTTATTGTCGTTTCTGATAAGAACCTTATGGTTGTTTAGTTGTAAGAAATTGATGGCAGCAAGGAAGCAGTTGTCTATATGCCAAGCACCTAATATCCTGGTTATTCAACTGAAGGTAGGCTATGGACATTCCTCTAAAATATTAATCTTGGTTTTGACTTCCAATATTATAGTTGCTTAAGTTAGTTGTTTTATTGGCTTTTGGAATAAAGGGTTGATTGTTGGATCGTTGTGGCAGAGATTTGAGGGAATATTTGGTACAAAGATTGATAGACCCATTACATTTGAAGAAGTTTTGGTCCTCTCAAGCTTTATGTGCAAAGCAAGCCAGGTGTGTTAAGTTGCCAATTGAACATTCAAGTTTGTTTGTTTGGTACAAGTTACTTTTGCAGTATTTTTGAATTATATCATCTTAGTTAATGACTTAATGTGGCAAATGGGATTGATATAGTAGGACTTTAGGCCTTTACTTGAAAACCCTCTCCATCTCCAGCAATGTAATCACTGTTTTATGCATCTCTTCATTAAACACTGACTAGTAGCAAAAAACAAAGTATTGTGCTTTCTTGCTTGTTTCGTCCCAAACTCCCAATAGAATTTGATACATTAAAGAACATTTTCTTCAGTCTTCCATACAAAGTCATGGCTTCTACTTGTCTTATGCCTTATTCCCTATAATCTGCCTCCTCTTCTTTTTTTAATTTTGCTGTTATTTACGCTACAGGATCCGCAACCAGAGTATAGCCTGTTTGGTACTATTGTGCACTCAGGATACTCACTAGAATCTGGACACTATTATGCATATATCAAGGTGCTTATGCTGTGTTTCTTCCACTTACATATTTATTCTTCACTGTGGTGATGTTATTAGTTGCTGACTTAAGTTTTCTGTTTGTTTAGGATGCAATGGGCAGGTGGTATTGTTGCAATGACTCCTTTGTCTCGCTTTCAACCTTGCAGGAGGTCTTATCAGAGAAGGCTTATCTTCTATTTTTCTCTCGTACTAACCAGAGGCCAGGGTCTTTCAGTACCAAATTTTCTTCTAACGGTGTTAAGCCTCGTGATTCTAATGGAAGTGAGGCATCCAAAAGCCTGAAAGCTGTTCAATTGGAACCAGCCCAAACAAAAGCTTGTATTGAACAATCTTTAAGGAAGGATAATGTTGGAAAACTGTCTTCAAGCTCACGATTAAAATTCCAAATTTCTGAAAAACTTGGTTCAAGCAAGCCTCCTGTTACGAGTAATGGAAAAATGGACTTCCATAAGGCTCAAAACATGGCTGTGAATGGAGGTTCGAAGGATTCAATTCGTACACAGAAGAATGAGAATGGTATGATGTCACCGGTTAACAGAAATGGTATTGACAAGAGCAGAAAAGTTGATGCTTTTGGTGGTGAAAAAGGCCGGCCATTTGCATTGGCAAATGGAAATTCTACTAAACCAGATGCTTTTGCAGTTAATGGTCATAGGAGCACGGCAGGAGGGCAGGCTGGTAGTGTTCGTGATGCCAGTGATAGCACAGCGAAAAAGAAAATTTCACAAAATACCTGTGACATTTCAGGACCAAAGCAAAAATCTGAAAATTCTTTTAATATCTACGGGCCAAAGGAAAAATCAGAAGAGTTATGTAATTTCTTAGGGGCAAAGAGAAAATCAGAACCTTCTTCTGATATGTCAGGGCCAAAGAGAAAATCAGAAGGCCCTTGTGGTAACACGATTACAAATCCGAAAGACTCCAGTGTTATCTTAGAGCCAAAGAAAAAACCGAAGGACTCTTGCGAGTTCTCCAGTTCAGGAAAAGCCTGCATTTTGCTTTCCCGTGATGCCCAATCTTGTGCAGAAGTTGAAAATATGAAAGAAACGTATGCTAGATTCTATCTCAATTGCTTTAGATAGTATATACTGATGTCTCCCTAGCTTCTGCATGTTACTTGCTTGTATTATGAGATTCTCCTTCCCTTAGCATCATTGTTTTCTCATGATATATATATGCCTGAAATATCTTTGAATTGTGTGAGATCATTTAGTTAGAACTGGGCTATAGCTTAGCTGATCTAAGACTCATGGATATAATTTTTTTTGTTTGGCACATGTCATCTTTGGCTATGTAATGTTAAGATGGTCCTCTCCATTAATTGTTGCATTTGTATTCGAAGTCACTTCTTAAGAAGGTGCATCTGTCCCTTCCCTTGCTGTTATCGCATAAATAAGCTAGTCACTTTTTGTGAACTAGTTTCTTAATTAGTTGTATTATCCAGATGCTTTGTAGCCTAATTAGATGCTTTGTTGATACATATATACATATATATAAGTTATCTTCACTTTTTTGTTATAAAAGATCTGACAATTGTTATTCAGGTTTAGAAAATTGATTCCCTTACTGTCTTAATGCTTTCTACTTAAGTACAATTTCTTTAGTGCTTTGTTGTTTCCAGATGTGCTTAACTGTTCAAAAGTTACTAACTCTCCTTATTATTTGGTGTCTTCAAATTGCTTGCAATACCAGGTTGAAAAAAGAAGCTTCTTCAGTTTTGCGGTCATGTGGCTGGTATGATGATGTTTACAGGTTCATGTATACGAGGAAGAAATTGTGTTCATTGGAAGTTGGAATCACTCTGACTGGCAATGAATTAGAGTAAGCCTTTCTTGAACTGTTATTCAAAATTCCTAAATATGCACCATTTAGTCTTGGGTTCACTTCTAGTTTTCATGATGAAGTGGTAGGTTTGACAAACTTCATAGAAGAATATAATTTCAAAGGCAAGAGTCCCCCCCCCCCCCCCCCTTTCCTCTCTCTCCCCCTCCTATTTAACAACCTTTGCCTGATGGCCTTTCAGTCCGGGCTCCCGAAGCCTGGTTTGGCCCACAAATTGGATGCTGATTGGATTAGGAGTTTTCTGCCTAATCTGAGTGCAAAATTGTTACTTTCTAAGTATGTATAGGTCCTTATTACTCTCAGACACACAGGCAGTGATACACCAGTGGGACACATAGGAAAGGGAGAAGTGTTGTCTTGTGGAAGTGAGCTATGCTTCCACTGGTTATTTTTAGCTTTTATTAGGTGTTAGGGTTTTAATTATAGCTTTAACTGTAGCAGTAGCATCTGACATTGGTATTCCTGAATGTCATTGGCATCTTTTTTTCCAGTGAGCTTTAGGTTTCCTTCATGTTTGCTGAAAGGCTGGCTGCAAGCATTCTTTATTTTTTAATAAAAATATGAAAAAGTCCTTTGTTCGCTAGTTGCACTAGCCAAAACTCATTTATTTTATAATTTCATGTTACAGTCATTATGTTTCTCCCCTTCTGTTATTGAAGTTGCATATTGAATCAGCGGTATAACGTTTTCTGAAATTGATTCATGCATTCACTATGTTTATGCAGAAAGAAGTTGATTGCAGATGCAAAACCAACTTTTATTCCCCAAATACCCGAGTCACTGAAGGAAGAATTTATCAAACGTCTCCAATCTTTGAGCCAAGCAAAGCAAGAATCTCTGGGTTCTTGATCAGCTTGACTGGTAAGCATACAAGTTTTCAATTCTATGTTGTAGTCAGCAGTTAATATGAACTCTGGTAATTATGGATATCGACTTCTTGGCTAAAATGTCAATTCTTGCCGCTTCTTTTTGCAGTCTCGTTGCTCAGAACCTTGGTGTAAAATCTGTATTACAAATGATATTGTAGTGAAAGCATGTCTTTGGGAGTTTAGCCCCATCTCTTTGAGCAACTTCTGGCAATGGTGCGAGAAAGCTATTTCTTCATATATTAGTTTGTCAATGGCAACATCGTGATGCTCGTAATTTAGAGGTGAAAGGGCTGAGTTCAAACATTTACCTAAAGTTTTGATCTTTGAGGCCTTGAAGTTGGTTTTTTTTTTTTTTTTCGCAGAGCAAGTGAGGAATCTATTCATTTTGTACAATATTCATTTTGGCGAAAAGAGAAAAAAAAAAAGAAGCATTAGCATAAAAATTCTTCATTGTATGGACGCATTACAATTTTCCCATCCAAATGTAATCGGATAATATAATACCCGTGTATGTAATAGTAATACTATCGATGAGAGTTAAAATCCTATGATGGCTGTTTTCCCTCATGTTTTGTCTACCAAACCACTTGTTTACAATCTTCTTGTCGGTTCTTCCTCTTTATTTGGCAAGTTTGTTTAGTTGTAAGCTATCTAATTTGTAGGCATATGCAGTGTTTGAGTTCTGAGTTTTCTAAATTGCTATATTTCCAACTTATAATCTGTACAAATTGGTACCACAATAAAATTCAATTTCTTTACATTGATCAAAACAAAAGTAGTGCAATTCTTTGAATTGATTTGTTCGAGACAAAACAAATTGACCTCATGATATTCTAATAGATGTGGGCATGTGGCTGCTTCAATGAATCAATAATGTTAATAATTGAGTTTCAACTTCGTTTTTCTTTTGTCTCGATTATTATAAATATGGATCACAGGAATAATAGTAGTACTATTTAATTTTAATGTGAAACTTTTTATAGCGTAAGAATCCAAATATGTGATTGATTGTTGATGGCGAAGACGAGCTGATTAGTTTATCCGCAATGAAATTGGATTCCTCAAACATTTGTTAGATTCATCTGGTCATGCAAAAACAATCAATGAATACTTCCATTGAAATGTCAAACTTTTCTTCTACGCAATATTGTATTTTGATTTGTTTTGAAGAAATTATCAAATTTAGATGTCAATTCGTTCAATAATTAATGAATGGGAACAGGATATATATATATATATATATTGACCAATCCTTTATGAAAAAGGAATATTGACTTGACTTTATCACATCTGTATGGCAGCTAACATTGATAATCACAAGGTTTCCATGAAAATTTAGCTTATAAATAGATACATTTTCCCTTTGCCTATCATTGCATACCAAGAACAAGAAAAAACAAAGCTCCAAACACCAAAACCAAAACCAAAACAGTTCGATCAAAAGGAGAGAGTTTGATTAGCATTAATGGCAAACCAAGTTGTTCTGTTGAACTTTCAGCCTAGCCCATATGCAACAAGGGTGAGGATAGCCTTGGCAGAAAAAGGAGTGGAATATGAGAGGAAGGAAGAGGATGTGTTCAACATCAAGAGTGAATTGCTTCTCAAGATGAACCCCATTCATAAGAAAGTCCCAGTTTTGATTCACAACCAAAAACCCATTTGTGAGTCACTCGTCATTGTTGAATACATTGATGAGGTTTGGAATCACCACTCCCCATTGCTCCCTTCTCATCATTTCCAAAGAGCTCATGCCAGGTTTTGGGCTAATTTTATTGACCAAAAGGTAACCCATTGATGGATTTTCCCATTTTCAATTTAATTAGTTCAATTAATTCCTATAGTTTTTGAAGAAATTTGTTTAAGTCTAATTTGTGATGGGTCATTTTAATAACTAAGGTTGGTATATTGCTTTATGTATACAGATTTTCCCTATTGGAAGCAAGTTATGGACATCACCAAGTGATGAAGGCAAGAAGGCAGCAAAGGAACTCGTAGAGAACTTTAAAACATTGGAACAAGAGCTTGGAGAGAAGCCTTACTTTGGGGGTGATAACTTCAGCTTTGTAGATTTGGCTCTCATTGCATTCTCAAGCTTCTTCCATTCATTTGAGACACTTGGGAACTTCAGCATGGAAGCTGAGTGCCCTAAGATTGTGGAATGGGCCAACAGATGCTTGGAAAGGGAGACTGTGTCTCAATCTCTTTTTGACAAATTCAAGACCCATGAAGCTGTTTTAGGGATCAAAAAGATGTTGGGTCTTGACTCCTGAGTGATCATAGACATTGGGGTCACAATAAGTCAATAAGGCTTTTATGCCATGAATGAATTTGTGCTACATATGTTTTCCCTTTTCATTTCATTGTTTAGAGAGAAATAAAAGTATAAACATAGTACTACTTTTTATACTTTTTTTTTTCAAATTTCTTGTATTTTCTTCCATTAATCCAAATGTTAGTAGATTTTCTACTTTCCAATATACTAAAATATAACTCGATTCGAGGTATAATTAATTTTAAATCGATTTAGAGTCAAACGTTATAAAATCAGCTTAATGGCTATTTCCCAAATACATGCAATACAATTGTCATTAAGTCTTATGGTATGCTCACACAGCAACATTAAGATTGTACAATTTTTTTATCAAAATGATAAAGTTGTCATTTTTTTAAAAATCATAATAAGGTTATGTTCCTTTTTTTTTTTTGACGAAAGGTTATGTTCTTTTTAAAAACCGCATTAGCCTGTAATGCAAAGTCCTTAATTAAACCCATTTTACAAAGTTTAATCCTTAATCAACTGTTGAGACAAAAAAAAATTCATATCACAAATTGAGCAATTTTTTACCTTAATAAATCCACCCACGTCCCACGACCACCCTTAATTCTTAGTTCGGGTGGGTTTTAGTTTCCCCTGCCAAAAAGGGTTTTATTTTTTTTTTATTTTTTCCCTCCGGTCTTTGGCCCTTTCAATTTCAAAACCCGGGTCGGACTCGGGTACTCGGATAGTCTGATGTAAATTAATTAGGGAGTATTTAATACGCGTGGATTCCTAGTTCCCAAATCCCCAATTAACACACCGGTTAGTGGGAAAGTCGTTTGGCCCGTTTAGCTTCCGCGGCGCCCACCTCTTTCCTATAAAATTAAAAGTTAGAGACCATCGAAATCGAAATTTACTAAAACCCTAAACGCCTATTTGCTTTGGTTTATTCACTATTGTCTTCCCTGTTTTCAAAATCAATGGCACGAAAGCGTCCAGATCCCATCGAGGAACCGCCGGCTGCTTCTTCTTCAGATGAAGAAGAAGAAGAAGAAGAGAAGAAAAGGGAAGATTCCTCTGAAGATGAGGAAGAAGGATCTTCCTCTGAAGAAGGATCTTCTGAAGAAGAGGAAGATGATGTACCAGCAACCCAACCTCCGAAAAAGCCTGAAACTCCCGCCCCTGCCACTGCCGCTGCTGATGATTCCGACGACGAATCCGGCTCTGAGTCCGAGTCCGAATCCGACAGTGACAGTCCAACTCCAATCGTCAAGCCTATTGCTACAAAACCGATGGAAGATGCTTCAAACGCCAAAAAGCCGAGATCCAAGACTTTGGCTTCACCGGTTAAAGCGTCTGCCGCTAAGCGGCCTAGCGAGTCCGAAGGGTTAAAGGATAATAAGCGGGCGAAGAAAAAGGCCAGTGAAGAAGGGAATACTTCTACTCTTGCTGTTGAGGTGAAGAAGGAGGACGCAAAGAAACAACTTTTTCAACGGCTCTTCACTGAAGAGGATGAGATTGCTGTTCTAAAAGGTATGTTGGACTATGCTGATAAGAAAGGAGCTGACCCTTGTGTCGATATGAATGCTTTCCATGATTTTGTTAAGAAATACATACATACTGATGTTACCAAAGCTCAGCTTATGGATAAAATTAGGAGATTAAAGAAGAAGTATGAAAACAATGCTGGGAAGGGTAAAAAAGGAGAGGATCGCACTTTCACTAAACCCCATGAGCAGAAATCTTTTGAATTGTCAAAAAAGATTTGGGGTAAGGATGGAATTAGTGGAAAGGTCGAGTCTTCTGCTGCTAAGTCAAATGGGAAAGCAACATTGAAAGAGCTGGCTTTATCTGATAAGAAGACATCTGATAAGAAGAAAGTGGATGTAGCCAAGCCGATGGAGGTTGACAAGGAGGGATCCAAGAGTGGAGTTTGTCTCTTTGATAAGAGATATGGTGTGGCTAGCTTGGAAGGAGAAGTTTTGAAGCATGGATTGGAGATGATTGGAGGAGAAAAGAGGGCAGCTTTGGAGGAGAAATGGAAGAAGATACATATCGCTGAATTGGAATTGTTTTTGCAGCGCAGTGAACTCATCACAGAGCAGGCCAAGTTGCTCCTGGAACATTACAAGTCTGAAGACAAATAAGTGCTGAATAAGCCATGGTATTTATTTTTATGTGCATTTTATCGACTATGCTATTTTTGTTGTTATTAGGATTATGCAAGGAGCGTGCTTCTTGTATTGCTTATTTATGGTTAATTTGGATTTCTTAATCTCTTAGTAACTGACTATATTGTTAGCTATGGCTTTGATATGCTTTATGTTTGAAAAATAGCTCATGATTTCTCCCTGCAGTTTTAGTCATTCATGTTCGGTAGTTCCCAAGGAGCTTATCAAGAAGTCTAGCATTGTTGTGTGAGACCTTAATGACCCCTTATAGCATAAAAAAGTCCTTTCTCTTAGATTATTGCAGCCACATTATTAGAGATCCTTAAGTGCACCACTTGCCCTTGCCCAATGTCTTTTTGCTTAACTTGTCATTTGAAAACATCTTTAACCTTTTGGAATTAAGATATTTTTCTGTCACTTGATACTCCTTGAAATATTATGTTTTAAGAGAACATTATGTTTCGGTTTGATGCCCTCAATTGCCTACATATTCATATTTATTTTTCTTCTGCTGTGATTTTGCCTGGGCTTTTTGTAAGGGTGGTTGTAATTGTAGGAAATGTTGCTACTTAGGATTGATATTTTCTCTTGTGTTACTGATTCTCTATATGTAATTGGTATAAATGAGGGGTCACTAGAACTAGCTCTTTCATTGCAATATTTGTTGTAATTGTAGGCGTTGCTTTGTGCATGTGTAGCAACCTTATAGCTTTTCTTCTGAGAAACTTGGAATCAAGGTGGTAAAGAATCCTTCAGTATTGAAGTTCTCTTAACCTTGTATGCATGAGTGGACTAGCATATGTTTTTCAACTTAGAGCCCAAATTAAGTGGTAGATCATAATTCTTCTCTAGTTTTGGATTCTTACATGGGTCGTCCTCTCCTAGTAACAGAAATATATAGTTCAAAGGCATTCCTTATCTGTTTAGACTTGGAGGGTAGAGTTAGGCTTCCAATGAGAGGAGTTCGTTGAGATTTTTGTCGATTGCTTCCTTGAGTTTCCTGAAGGGTTGTGGCGGTTGAGAAGCACTGTAATTTTGATTCTACTGCTTTTGTTTTTTCCTGGTGAATAACGCATGAATAGAAGATTAGTATGGTATTTGGAACATCAAATGGCCTGCCTCCTCCTATTAAGGTATTTCTGAAATTCTACTGTTTGCGGCAAGGTTTTCTTACCCATTATTTTATACTGTAATCTTTATAATCTTTTTTTGAAGCAAGTAATCGTTATAATCTTTATTTATCCAAAAAAAGAATCTTTATAATCTTTATTTATTACTCTTAAGTAAAAGTACGATGAGTGTTAAAACAGAAAAGATTGACTGAGGACTGTGGTTTTGCAATAGTACGATACGACGGAGTTGGCAGCCGTTTTGGTTGGTGTGGCACTGGTGAACAAACTTTGACCAATATCCAAGAGTAGTAATTTACTAGATCAACTCTTATTATGTATGGAGCATTTTTCAGATGAAATTTGATTAACCAATGGATATATATATATATATAGTAATAAAGCCAGTAACAGAATTTGTTTAATTTGAAAAATACAGTAATGTATCCGGAAAAAAAAAATTTAATTAAGGTTCTTTTGATTGAATGTTCAAACTTCAAACATTTTGCCTCCTGTCTTTTTAATTGTCTGTCTTTAGTAAAAGGTTCTTTCCAATCTATTCCTCCCCTTTGAAATCAATTACTAGCAATTAGTAACTTGGTCGGAACATGTTCGCAAGCCATGACGAAATATCCGAAGCTCCTAGAGAGGAAGAAAATTCTACGATAGTAAGCTATAAATAGATTGATTTACGATCAAGCAAGTCACCAACTATCATCTTCTTCACATTGAAAGCTTAGATCTTTTTTAACAATGGCAAGCGAAGCCGAATTGCTTCTTTTGGATTTAAATGTTAGTCCATTTGCAGCGAGAGTTAGAATAGCCTTGGAAGAGAAAGGACTAGAATATGAATCAAGGGAAGAGGATTTAGATAACAAGAGCCCATTGCTTCTTGAAATGAACCCTGTTTATAAGCAAATCCCTGTATTGATTCATAAAGGGAAACCCATTTCTGAATCTTCCATCATTGTTCAATACATCGATGAGGTTTGGAATCACAAATCTCCATTGCTACCTTCTGATCCTTATGAAAGAGCTCGTGCCCGATTTTGGGTTGATTACATTGACAAGAAGGTATATACTATAGTTTTCTCATCATTTCTCGTATTTTAAACTTCACAAGCGAGTTTATGTTAATAGTTTAATGACAGAATTAAGTGTGATTTGTTGCAGATTTACCCTTGTGGGAATAAGTTGTGGAATTTACCCAAAGGTGAAGCCCAAGAGGCAGCAAAGAAGGAACTGATGGAGAGTTTTAAGACATTGGAAGCAGAGCTTGGAGACAAGCCTTACTTGGGAGGCAATACTTTCAATGCTGTGGACATAACTCTGATTCCTTTCTACAGCCTTTTTCATTCATTTGAGAAATTGGGGAACTTGAGCATGGTGAAAGAGTGTCCAAAGCTGGTGGAATGGGGAGAGAGATGTATGCACAAGAAAAGTGTTTCTAAGTCTGTTTCTGACCCCATTGCTGTTTATGAAGCAGTTCTTGAAATCAAAAGGAATTTGGGTCTTTGAGTTACAAATTATATCTATATATATCAAGCTTGTTAATTAGTGGTATAATAATTAAGGCTTTATGCCAAGAAATCTGTGTTGTGTGCTTTCTTCTTGTTCTAGTTGTTTTTTGGTTTGTTCTAATAAGCTTTTTGTTGTTGTAAGCTTGTGAGAAATGTGAGATTTTTTTTTTTGAGAAAAGAAATGTGAGATTAAAATCACACTTTTTGAATAAAGTAATCATATTTGTTTGACTTTGATAGACTCGTATGGGCATCATGCCCTTAAAAATGGTATATATACACTTAAGAAACATTTAACTAAGTTTCTAGCGTTAAAAATTTGCACTGCATAAGATGATTTTCCATAAATAAACGCAACTCAAAATATTTAATCAAACTTTGAACAATTCCAAATGTCCAAGAGGAATTGGCTTGGAAAGGCAGGAGAACCGCCATAAGGCAACAACTCCATAATGATTAATGAGTGCCTTCGTTACATGTAGAAACAGAGTACTAAAGTCATTAGTTAATCTAATAAAGTCTAACTAATGTCGTACTATGTCCTTAATTGTGATTGGATGTATAGTTTTATTTTAGTAGTAAATTAATTTCCATATATACATTGATACTCATACGAGGCCAAAGAGATAAGTATATTATTATCTGCTAATGTCAAAAAAAAAGGACATATTATTATCTGCTAGAGGCGGAAAGTTAAGGTCTACCTACCCCAGATGGAAACAAAGGGTTTGTGGATACTAGGTTAAGTTCCCTAAATTAAGGAATGAGTTGCATGCACTTGGGAAATTTCTGTTGGCTATGAAAAGCACTATAATTAAAATTTGATTGAGCATCTTTTTTTTTTTTTTTTTGAGTAAGAATTTGATTGAGCATCTTTAGTTTCAATAAAGATCTTTAATGAAATATAAATATAAGAAAAAAGTCAGTCCAAGAATGGGATTAGTTATTTAAAGCATTGATTGGAGATTACATATATATAATTAGATAGCGTTAAAAAATTTTTAGCATTTCTGTTGGGAAACTTGGAATCCAGGTGGAAAAGGTTGACTTTGGAATGCTTTTGATCTTGTAAAAGTACCATGGAATTGCCCCTGGTTTTGGTTGGTCTGCAACGGGTGAATTTTTTTTTTTTATATGTTAAATTAAACAAACTAAATTACTAAACTATAGTTGGGCAGAAAAAGTTGTTTAAGTTTAAGGTTATTTTGATTGACATGTTCAAACTTTCTGCCTTTGGTCATTTGTTTTTAGTTTAGTTTATTTGTCTTTTAGTTAAGATTCTATTCATTATTAAATTGAAAAAGAACAAAAAGAATGGTCAAATTAGTAAGTACAGATATGCAAGCCATGACGAAAGCTCCTCACGAGTGTAAGCTATAAATAGTTGTAATTACGATCAACCAAGTCACCCAGCACTCAGCAGCTACTATCTTCTTCTTCTTCTTCTTCTTCTCAATATTAATTGAAAGCTCTGAAATCGTTTTTTTACAATGGCAAGTGAATTGATCGTTTTGGAAATGAAGGTTAGTCCATTTGCACCCAGAGTCAAAATAGCCTTGAGAGAGAAAGGGCTAGAATTTGAAGCTAGGGAAGAGGATTTGCATAACAAGAGTTCATTGCTTCTTGAAATGAACCCTGTTTATAAGCAAATCCCCGTTTTGATTCATAAGGGGGAACCCATCTGTGATTCATTCACCATTGTTCAATACATTGATGAGGTTTGGAATCACAAATCTCCATTGCTTCCTTCTGATCCTTTCGAGAGGGCTCGTGCCCGATTTTGGACTGATTACATTGACAAGAAGGTACTTAATTATAGTTTTCTCCAACAATAATTAATCTTTTCTAACTTTACAAGCAAGTTTTATGTATGTAATTAATGACGAATTGTTGCAGATTTACCCTAGAGCGAGGAAGTTGTGGATTGCACCCGAAGGTGATGAAACCCAGGAGGCAGCAAAGAAGGAGCTATTGGAGAGTTTTAGGACATTAGAAGCAGAGCTTGGAGAGCAGCCTTACTTTGGAGGCAAGAGCTTTGGTGCTTTTGACATATCTCTTATAACTTACTACTGCTATTTTCATGCATTTGAGAGACTTGGGAACTTTAGCATGGTAAATGAGTGTCCAAAGCTGGTGGAATGGGGACAGAAATGTATGCAGAAGGAAAGTGTGTCCAAGTCTCTTTGTGACCCTGTCACTATTTATGAAGAAGCTATTGAAACCAGAAGGAAATTGGGTGTTTGAGTAAGACAAGTAACCCACAACCACAATAAGGCTACATGACCCCAAATTTGGCTAGTGCTTTCTTCTTGTTCTTGTTTTTTTTTTTTTTGAAATAAGCTTTTTGTTCTTATAAATTCATTATAAGAAATAAGAAATATACAATTTCTCCTTGTTTATCTTCTTTTTGTTTGATCAAGCTTAATTATTATCCCAAGTAATTTGGGTTTGGGCATGAGACTAATTCCTTTCGGACTAGGAGGGTGAAGGTTAAAGTCCTTCCAACAAATGCATTTTTAGTGAATTGAACTTCTGTTCTTACTCTTACCGAGCTGAAGTGGCTTATCACCTCAACCAATCAAATCTTCTAAACTCTAATTCACCAAGTCAAATATAAAATTAGTATGGGAAAAATTAACTTTAATACGGAAGAAAGGTAAAAAGGAACTAAATCATAAACACAAGTGGAAATGCCAAGCGGCAAAAAGGAATTGGCTCGGAAAAGGATGAGGCAGGAGCGGCCCATATGCCACCAACCCCATAAAGGAAAATGAATTTGAACCTCGGTTTTGGACGTTGGGCCTCTTCTCCACGCCCTCAAAGGGAAAAAAAAATTGTAAATAAAAATGGCCCAAGTATGTAAATCCTCAATTTAAATTAATAGTTCTATTATATTATATTATTATTATGGGTGATTAGGGTTTAGGACCCGTTTGTGTAATTTTCTAAACTTCACCGCCGGTGTATTGTATGATTTACCTATTATTATTATTATTTATTTTATTTAGTAATAACTTGGTCGAAACAGGATCCCAAGCTCCTAGAAACGAAGAACAGAAAATTCTACGATGGTAAGCGAAGAAAAGAAAATTCTACGATGATAAGCTATAAATAGATTGATTTACGATCAAGCAAGTCACCAACTATCATCTTCTTCACATTGAAAAGCTAATTAAGATCATTTTTAACAATGGCAAGCGAATTGCTTCTATTGGATTTTAATTTTAGTCCTTTTGCAGCGAGAGTTAGAATAGCCTTGAAAGAGAAAGGGCTAGAATATGAATCAAGGGAAGAGGATTTGGATGACAAGAGTTCATTGCTTCTTGAGATGAACCCTGTTTATAAGCAAGTCCCTGTTTTGATTCATAAGGGGAAACCCATTTCCGAATCATCCATCATTGTTCAATACATCGATGAGGTTTGGAATCACAAATCTCCATTGCTACCATCTGCTCCTTATGAAAGAGCTCATGCCCGATTTTGGGTTGATTACATTGACAAGAAGGTATAGATATATAGTTCTCTCTCATTTCTCGTATTTTAAACTTCACAAGCGAGTTTATATATGTTAATAGTTAATGATAAAATCAAGTGTGATTCGTTGCAGATTTACCCTTGTGGGAATAAGTTGTGGAATTTACCTAAAGGTGAAGCCCAAGAGGCAGCAAAGAAGGAGCTGATGGAGAGTTTTAAGACATTGGAGGCAGAGCTTGGAGACAAGCCTTACTTGGGAGGCAATACCTTCAATTTTGTTGACATAACTCTGATTCCTTTCTACAGCTATTTTCATACGTTCGAGAAATTGGGGAACTTGAGCATGGTGAAAGAGTGTCCAAAGCTGGTTGAATGGGGACAAAGATGCATGCACAAGGAAAGTGTGTCCAAGTCTGTTTCTGACCCCATTGCTGTTTATGAGGCGGCTCTTGAAATCATAAGGAATCTGGGTTTTTGAGTTACAGATATCTATATATATCAAGCTTGTTAATTATTGGTTTGTAAAGCTTTATGCCAAGAAATTTGGGTTGTGCTTTCTTCTTGTTCTAGTTGTTTTTTTTTTAATAGTAAGCTTTTGCTGTTGTAAACTTATGAGATATGTGAGATAAAAATCACACTTTTAAAATGGGGGTTGTTAAATACCGTCCCATTTTTTACACTTTTGCTCTTTACCCTTTGCACTTTTTATATTTTTACACTGAGTCTCCCCACTAGGACGGTTCAGCCACGGCGGAGCCTCCCCACCGGGGCGGCTTCGCCACGGCAGGCCGCCCCGGTGGGGCGGCTAGACCAACTTTTTTTTTTTTAAATAATAATTATTTAAAAAAAAAAAAAAAATAGCCGAGCCGCCCCACCAAGGCGGCCTGCCGTGGCGAAGCCGTCCCACCGGGGCGGCCTTTTCATGGTGAAGCCGCCCCAGTGGGGCGGCTTCGCCATGGTTGAGCCTCCCAAGTGGGGCGGCTTCGCCACAGTAAGCCGCCCTCTTGGGACGGCACGGGTCATCAGTCCTAAATTTCGTCAAAAATTGTATTTTTCTGAAATCGTCATCAAAATATGGCACGTTATCGTTCATTTTTTTTAAATCGTCATCAAAATACAACACGTTAACGCTATTCTACGTTCGCGATAGTTTCAAGATTAGAAAATGAAGCAAAGGGCAAAAATGTAAAAAAACGTAAAAAATGGGACGGTGAATAGCAAAAATGAGGCGGTGTTTAGTAATCCAGTTTTAAAATAAAGTAGTCATATTTAATTTATTTGACTTTTATAGACTCGTATGGTTTAATACCCCACAGTTCAACGAAGCTTTTCAAATGAAGTTGGTAACATTTTCCATTAAATAATAATATATATTACAATAATAGAAAATGCTAAAGCTTTCAATCAAAAGATTGGTTCAATCTTTTTAATAGACCCTATATACAGCAATTGAACTTGGTTTTTATTATACACTTAAAAATGGTATATATACACTTACTTGGGAAACATGACCTTTTTGGTTGAATGATTTTTTGCCCACTCAACTGTGGGGAATGTATTAAAATTTAGGATTAACCCTTATATTCGATTATTTATTTTTAATTTGGGACTAAACCTGATTAAGTGGGAATTTTATTTTATTTTCTTTTATTAATGTTATTTGATAAAAACTTGAAACAAACAAGGCATAATACAAGGGACACATGTCATGATTTGGTGGATGAGGAGAAATTATTAGGTGGGACGGACCCACCACGTCATCTATGGGACCAACCAATAATATGAAAACAATTCATCAATTTTCTAAAACTCTATCCCAATAATATCTCAAATTTGGGGACTTACCCTTAATAGAAGATTTATTTTAAAAGGGGGCTAAACCTTGGACTAAAATCGTGCCTAAATTTAAGGAGATCATTTGACATGACAATATTCTATTGGTTGGTCCCATGGATGATGTGGTGGGTCCGTTCCACCTAATAATTTCTCATGGATGAGGGACAGAAAATGGGAGGAGAGGATTTTTATCCAGCAACTAGAACATGGGCCTTCATTACATTTAGAAGCAGAAATTATTAAAGTCATTAATCTAAAAAATCTTACTATATATGTCCTTAATTGTGATTGGATATTCTTAGTAAATTATTTTCCGTGGACATACGAGGCCAAAGAGACACATATTATCTGCTAGAGGCGGAATGTTTCAATAAACTCCTTTGATTTAGTCATGGGGTTAATTTTAAAATTTAAAGCGTTGATTGGAGTATAAAATTAATTGGGGTTTATACATTTTGTAGCATCTCTGCTAATATAAACTTGGAATCCAAGTGGAAAAGATCGACTTTTGAATGTTTTTTTGGCTTTTTGTCTTCTGAATTGCCGTTGGTTTTTTGGTTGGTCTGGAAGGGGTAAAATTTTTTTAATTCATATGTTCAAACTTCAAACTTTCTGCCGCTTGTCATTAATAGTTTATTCGTCTTTATACTAGTTAAGGTTCTTTTCATCTCTGCCTTTCAATTCATTTCATTGAATTTAGAAAAGAAAAAATAACAAGAGGATATGCAAGCCATGACGAAAGATCCTAGATGAGTGTAAGCTATAAATAGTTATAATTTCGATCAACCAAGTCACCCAGCAGAGCTACCATCTTCTTCTTCATATTGAAAGCTCTAAAATCGTTTTTTTACAATGGCAAGCGAATTGATTCTACTGGAAATGAAGGTCAGTCCATTTCCACCCAGAGTTAAAATAGCCTTGAGGGAGAAAGGGCTAGAATTTGAAGCAAGAGAAGAGGATTTGCTTAACAAGAGTTCATTGCTTCTTGAAATAAACCCTGTTCGTAAGCAAATCCCAGTTTTGATTCATAAGGAGAAACCCATCTGTGATTCATTCACCATTGTTCAATACATTGATGAGGTTTGGAATGACAAATCTCCATTATTACTTCCTTCTGATCCTTTTGAGAGGTCTCGTGCCCGATTTTGGACTGATTACATTGACAAGAAGGTACTTAATTATAGTTTTCTCCTACAAATGTTTCAAACTTTAGAAGCAAGTAATTTTATGTATGTTAAAATCAAGTGTGATTGTTGCAGATTTACCCTAGTGCGAAGAAGTTGTGGATTGCCCCCGAAGGCGAATCCATGGAGGCGGCAAAGAAGGAACTCTTGGAGAGTTTTAAGACATTAGAAGCAGAGCTTGGAGAGCAGCCTTACTTTGGAGGCAAGAGCTTTGGTGCTTTTGACATATCTCTTGTAACTTACTACTGCTATTTTTATGCATTTGAGAGACTTGGGAACTTTAGCATGGTAAAAGAGTGCCCAAAGCTGGTGGAATGGGGAGAGAGATGTATGCAGAAGGAAAGTGTGTCCAAGTCTCTTTGTGACCCCATCCCTATTTATGAAGAAGCTCTTGAAACCAGAAGGAAATTGGGTGTTTGAGAAAACCCAAAATCTATCACGTTTTTTACTTATTATTATAATTATAATAAGGCTTTGTGACCCCAAATTTGGCTAGTGCTTTCTTCTTGTTATTGGTTTTTGGTTTTTTCTAATAAGCTTTTTGTTCTTCTTATAAATTCCTGTTAAGAAATAAGAAATGTACAATTTCTCAAACCCTTTGGGCCTAAGACCAATTGATCCTTTTATAGTGTGAAAGTTAAAACCCTTCTAACAAATGCATTTTTGAAAAATCAAACTTGTATTCTCACCTTTATCAGAATTTAGAGCGCTAATCACCTCTACCAATCAAATCTTATAAACTCTAATTCACCAACTCAAATGAAATTAGATTTTTTTTTGGCACCACAAATAAAATTAGATTAGTAGGGGAAAAATTATCTTTTAACATTTAACATAAGTTGCATAACACACGGAAGAAAGGTAAAAACTAAAAAGGAGCTAAATTATAAACACAAGTTGAAATGCCAAGCGGCAAAAAGGAATTGGCTCGGAAAGGATGAGGCAGGAACGGCCCATATGCCACCAACCCCATAACGCAAAGGAAAATGAATTTGAACCTCGGCCTTGGGCGTTGGGCCTCTTCTCCACGCCCTCAAAGGAAAAAAAAAAATTGTAAATAAAAATGGCATGTGCCTTTGCTTGTGGAAGCTCTTCTAGTTTATTCTTCCTAAGAAGCACCAACACACCTAAACAGTCATCGCTGCGTTATCCTTTGGCCGCCAAGGTACGAGCAGAAAGCATGGCCACTGAGAAGCTCGGAATCAAAGTTGAGAAGAACCCTGACGAGTCCAAACTTTCTCAGCTTGGCGTCCGCCAATGGCCCAAGTATGTAAATCCTCATATTTTACTGATGGGTTTTTCTTTTTAACCTAGTTCACTGATTATTACATGTAGAAACAGAAATTAGAGTCATTCATCCAACAGTCTTAATTGTGTATGGGTTTTTACAGGTGGGGTTGTCCTCCTAGTAAATTTCCATGGACATATGAGGCCAAAGAGACATGTTACCTGCTAGAGGGGAAAGTTAAGGTTTACCCTGATGGAAGCAAGGATTTTGTGGAGTTTGGTGCTGGTGACTTGGTTGAGTTCCCTAAAGGAATGAGTTGCACTTGGGAAGTTTCTGTGGCTGTTGACAAACACTATAAATTTGAATGAGTTTTAGTATATCTAAGCTCTTTACCTTATGTTAATCATTGTTATTATCAAATAAATATAAATGCCTCAACTATTGTGGACTACCTGTCCTGTTAAGTTATGATGATCAGAAGTACTTCAGTCTTTGAGCTTAGTTTATTTGGCTCGCTGATATGCTACTCTGTATCTGTCTGTCTGTTTTCTCCTATCTAAATATAAGATTTGAGAAGATTTACTTTGGACTGTGTCTGATTCTGATCACTTGCTATGGACTTGTAGTTGTTTTAGTTGGTATGAATAGATTATGATTTTGTTGCTGTGCACCCAAAGAGAATACATGTTGCAATGTTCTCTGCAATTTCTTTTTGAAGTGTTACAGATGGATGGTGTGGAATTCAATCTGTCATGGTCAGATATTGAGCTGATTCTGGTGTTTTAACTTCTTAGAATTGTCATTTCAATTAATTGATTAGTTTTTCCAATATGAGATAGGAATTTTGCATCAGCTTTCCACCTTACAAGCATTAAAACAACAGAATGTAAATCATTATATGACTCTGAATTCAACGTTTTTCATTTCTGCATTGGATGATCATAGCTTTCAAAGGACAATAGCTGCAAATGATTGTTTATGTCTTGGAAAAAAAAAAAGAATTCCATTACATGATTATTAGCCAAAGTTGCTTTGGGGAAGAAAAGATGTAGAGATTGCCAGTTCTCTGTATTTTAGATGCCTTGAGCTTTAGCTAATAATCACCACCATGGTTGGATTGTGAGTCAGGTGAGAATACAGGGTTTCTCATTTCTTGTCTGAGATAAAGATTCAATTATGTTGATATTGTGATTGTTGTAGTTGCTTCGAATTCGATCACCATGAGTTATGGCTTCTTTGTACTTTTGGTCAAACTGAAGAATAATCCAGACTTCAAAAGGAAGAAAAATCTATTGTCCCATTGTCCATTGATTGTGATTTTGTGGTTTCATTGTGGTAAAAATGATGATAAAGCTGTATAATTGGACTAAATTTATGCTTACTTTGTTATTGAGAATGAGCTCAACATTCTCGATCTGGTTCAACCATTTTAATTGGATCAAACAGGCCTATATGAGAAATTTCTAATTGGGAAAAGAGTGAACAAAGATCTCATGTCTCAAAACTGTTAATATTATCTGGACAGATGCAATATAAAAAAAACATAAAGAAAAACCTGTATCACTTTCTGTCTACTAGAAAAGAAAAACAGAGCAATAAAAGAAAGCCGTAAAGGGAACCCTTGATGACAACATGAACTGTTATGTCATGTGGCTTTGATTGGCAAATGGAAAAGATACTCAATTCGTCAAACTTGTTAATTAAAAGGATAAAGATTGAAATATCAAATGTTAATTAAGAGTTTGAGTAAACCTGACGCATGGATCTGATAAGATAGGAACATTAAAGAAGGCCCAGAAACCCCTGGAAATGTACCCAAGGAGAATTCTACAACATTCACTCACTGTCCCATTTGCTCTGTATATAACAAGAGACAGGTTCACTTTGTTTAGCAGCAAGCAACCAGAAAAACAAAGCAAACAGATAGAGAAAAAAAAATGGCGGATGAAATCATACTATTGGATCTTTGGTCAAGCCCATTTGCAATGAGGGTGAGAATTGCACTAGCAGAGAAAGGCATCGATTATGAGTCCAAGGAAGAGGATTTGAGCAACAAAAGTGCTCTACTTCTGAAGATGAATCCTGTTCACAAGCAAATCCCAGTGTTGATCCACAAAGGGAAACCTGTTTGTGAATCCCTCATCATAGTTCAATACATCGATGAGGTTTGGAAAGACAAATCTCCATTGCTCCCTTCTCATCCTTATGACAGAGCCATTGCCAGATTCTGGGCAGATTTCGTTGACAAGAAGGTTGCAAAAACTTAGCTGTTAACTCAAGCTTTCTTCATTTCTTTAAACCAATTTTAATAGTTTTTAACATTGAATATATATTATTCAATTTTGCAGATATATAACACTGGGAAATTAGTATGGGGAGCAACAGGGGAGGTCCAAGAAGCTGCAAAGAAAGAGCTGATTGGGTGCTTCAAATTACTGGAAGGAGAGCTTGGGGACAAGCCTTATTTTGGAGGTGAGAGGTTTGGGTTTACAGATGTGGCATTGATTCCCTTTTACAGTTGGTTTTATGCATTGGAAACCTGTGCAAACTTCAGCATCATAGCAGAGTGCCCAAAGCTGGTTGCATGGGCTAAAAGATGCATGGAAAGGGAAAGTGTGTCCAAATCTCTGCCTGACCAGTACAAAATGTATTGCTTCCTTATGGAGCTTAAGAAGAAATTTGAGGGCAAATAATTATAGATGGTTTTGGTTCCTTGTTCAAAAGGCTTTTAGGCCTTCAGATACAGGTATTTTGTAACAATATTGTGGTGGTATGTTTTTGTTGTGTATCTATTAGGAGTTGTTTAAATACCTAAAAGCTTATGTACTATGGCGAAACATTCAAATAAAACAAGTCTTTTATTATAATTGAGCCGTTATTTGTATGGAAAAATCAATATATACAAGTTGATTTGACTCACAGAACAAAACATCCAATTCTTGATGGACAGTGATACTGTAGAATTTGTAAAGCAAGATTCTGGTGAATCTGGTTAAAACTCATCATGTGAATGTGTTTGTGTCTGGGCCTGATTCATAATTACTAGCTTGTAGCAGTACCGCTGCCTTGAACTTCATGATGAACTGCCATTTCTTCTCTCAGGGACACCCATTTCCTGTAGCGAAGTACTGGCTCAAGTTTGATTCTTCCCCATAAAGAAACAATAATCATCAACGCAAAAGACGAGGTGAGTGCGAGCATATACCAGAAAGGATTGGATGCAACTGTAGTTGGTGCCATGATACATATTGATAGGGTATAGAATATCATCAATATAACCAGAACACTGGAAAGAACATAGCCATGGAAATTAGCATGATCTGCGAGGAGAATCAGAAAAACAATCGTCACTGCTGAATAAAAAAGGATAAGACCCGTGGTAAATAGGAAACCAGCATATTCTACTGGCTTGAGAACAAGTTTTGGACTTCCTTCACTATTGAAGTTTGAAATCGTAGAGTTGATGTTGATATCATGGTTTTTGTTTATCAGTTCAAAACCACCAGAGGGATTGAAGGAAAAGGTTCCATTAATCGCCATGATACATATCATGGTTTTTGTTTATTGTTTATCTGTTTAAAACCACCGGGGGGGTTGAGGGTAATTTGCAAGGAAGCTGTAAACAACAATCCAGCAACCACTAACAAGGCACTGCTCAAACTATCTGAGAGCAACATTTTCCGACGTATGATTATTACTGCTACTATTTCTGCAAATGAGATTTTTGACCTTAAGTATCTCGCAAGAGGCTCCCTTCGAATGGATTGTCCGAATAGCCATGTTACAAGTATATATATGCGACTTAGAACAGAGGCTTCTAAAGATCTAGTGCTGCGTAGCATTTTAACAAGTCTACTTTTACTCAGTTCGGTTTGACTTTGCAGGATGTCTACTGCTATTTGACCATGAGAATTCCTGGCATCTATTTCCACTAATAACTGAATAGCCTGCGACAACATGATCAAAAGTTTGTCAAAGTATATATATGTATATAATTTATTGGAGAATGGTGGTGTGTACAAATCTGTCAATTTAATTGATTTGCTTCCTTTTTGTCTCACAGCCGGTATGCACACCCAATGACCCAAATCTCTGGAAAATTATGCCGGTTTTTAAGTATCAATCATACTATTAGGTTCACTTTATTCTGTTGTATATAAACATTATCAATTGACTTACCTCAAATTGACTTTGATTAGATACTGCAATGTCCAATGCAGTGTAGCCCTGTTCATCCCTCACATTTTGAATGATTGAACACCATTCCCAGGCATCTTTATTGCATACTCTTCGAAGCCATCCGATAACAACTTCCAGAACCGCTAATTTCTTTTCCCTGACAGCAATATGCGCAACAGTCTCACCATCAATATTGACATCTTCAATACATTCGGGACAGGCAACCAGAAAGCGAGCCACGAGAGTGGAATATCCGTTTTCAGCCGCAGAAAGCAAAGGGGTCATGCCTCCTGCTCCCTTGACTCGAACAAGTTGGGGATCGGCATGTAGTAGAAATATCACCAACTTGTAGTGCTTTTCTTGCAGAGCAAGGTGCATAGCGCTTAGACCATGTTGGTTAAGCTTTCGGGCAAACGATGGCATCAAATTCATCACCTCCTTGGCGAAAAGAGTCTGCCCAGCGAAAGCTGCTTCGTGCAAAGGCGTATTTGCAAACATTTCATCATCAATACGCCTTAGAACATCAGGCTTTCGCTGGATTACTGCATACAATCGATCTATATCGCCCTCGCGAGAGGCCCGAACGAGTTCATCATCCATTTCTATCCAAGTTTTTGATAATATATAACTCTTCCAAAAGATCAGAAAGCCAACTCAAGTGTTTGAATTGTTTGATCTCCCCCTTGAGGATTGTCTTCTCTATTTAAGGAGCTTTATACTGGTACTACAACATTTTTTATCCTTCTTTTTTGGTTCGACTTGTAATTAATAGAAAGGCAGAATGCGACGTTCAACTAAATTGAAAAGGAATTGAAGTACCTAGACCAGGTCGTTTCTCTTGTGTTAGAGGAGAATCTCAGAGTATCAACTTTCCTGTAATTTTCTTGCAATAGAAAATTCAGATATAAAACAAGCAGTACTATATTACAATTTACAAAAGTTGGAAGGCCTTATCTATCAATTAATGAACAGAGAGAAGATTCCTTCCTTTTACTTGATCCTAACTTGTTCAGTTTTTATCTTTATCATATTTCCATTTGGATTAGAATTAGTAATGATTTAATTAGATCAAATTGGATTTCTAGCCATTCATGCTTTGGAAATCTTCTCTTAAATATATGCATTTCCTTCTCTACTGATGAATACTCCATTTCTTATTAGATAGGGGTAACGTGCGTTGGTTTGGAACCACGAAAGTATAACAAAACAGAGGAACAAAAGAAAAAAAAAAAACAAAGCATTGACGAGTCTCTACTTGTTTCAAATTTATTATATGAACAACTACCAGCTGACTAGCTATGTACGCATATGCAGCAAAATGTTTCTTGGGGGGGGGGGGGGGGGGGAAAGGAAAGGGGAAGGAAAGGTTTTCGCAAGACTTCATTAATCTCATATAGTAAATTTGGGCTGTATTGTAGACTGATCCACTCTTTGTTTACGGTTTTTTCTTTTTTCTTTTGTGTGCAAGAGAGAGAAGAGACTAGGGAAAGTTAGAAATTAGAATAGCAATTCTGTTTATAGTTAAATGCCAAGGGCCATCATATTTTTTTTTTTTTGGTTAAAGGGTCATCATTTGTTAACTTCGTTTCGTGTATTTCTTTTTGCTTTAATTGATAGAGATATCCGGGATAAGTAATCCCAAGAAGAGAAAATATATAGTATATTACATCATGATTTTTCCCTTTTTTAAAAAAGGTTTGAGGAGTTGCAAATTGAAATAGCATTCTTAATTCTTATATGCGAATCTCTAAAACAAAACTTAATATAAAAGTACTATTAATAGTGGTAAATGAAAGGAAAACATAGTAGTGATTTTGTTTTGGTTAAATAGTAGTGATTATTTTGAGTTGTGTCAACTCTATCACATTTTGGGAAAAAGAAAAAAAAGGCTCTATTAATCTCATCAGCAGTCAAGAAATTTTCAGGGGAAAAATTGATGAAAAGCAATGTAAACAAGGCCAGGACAACACAAATGCTGATTGCTGAGTATACTTATAGCAAATTTGTCTTGTTTCTCCTAATTAATATTTTCCACCCCTAAATATATATTGAAAACATTAAAAAATGTTGGAGTCCCGATCCATATAATAAAAATGTCGGATGACTTGAAATTTTACAACCATGATCCATTCATTAAGAGTATGTATTAACAGTTGATTTTTAAAAATATTAACCCTAGATTAAGTTAGAAAAGGGTGTAAAATAGTTAGAAAAGGGTGTAAAATAGTAAGTTGTTTTACACCGTGTGTACGTTGATCTCTCCTCGTTATTCAATATTAATTATCCTACTTGCAATCAATATTGAAACAACCATTACAAAATCAGGGTTGTTTTTAGTTCAGGCAACATTAAATTTGAGGGCAAATTAATAGTATATGGTTTCGTTGGTATCCTCTATTTCTTTTTGAAAGGATTTCAGACCTTAAACATGTAGCTTGTATCCATATATATGGTTGTGTAAACAATAGAAGTCCCTGGAATTTGTTGTGTACACAAATATGATTAATACTTAATTAGTGAAATATGATTCCTTAATTATTGATAATATTTAGCACAGTTAAACATGTTTCTTAAAACTTTAAAATGAAAAAAGCAGACACAGAATTTAAAACTAAAAACACAGAAAGGCTGAAAGCTTTATTAATGATAGCACTTCTTACATTAAATAATCTCATCAGGGGTCAAGAAATTTTCCAGGAAAAAAGATGGAAAATAATGTAAACAAGGCAAAAACAACACAACACAGTGCTGTATAGTATTAGTATATAGCAAAATTGTATTGCTTCTCCTAATCTACTTATTCAAAGATTGATTAAAATCTAACGAGGCCATATTAATTATTTCCTTAAAAACAACCATTTAAAAAAACAGGGTTGTTTTTAGTTGAGGCCATTAATTAAGCTGTTAGCTTGGCGACCAGGAATACTAGTGACCTCTCTAGTTGTTTTGACAGACGAATTGTAGCTTTGCCACACATGGCTGCTGAACCAAGATTCTTCTTCTTCATAATAATAATTTCATCATCCTTGAAATCTTTCTCTTCTTCAATGATGGTAGCCAGCATTTTCCTCAATGGAGGCTTGGCAACCGAGATGATTTGGGGTGGAGCAGCTTCGGTGGTGAACCTTCTTCCAAGGTATTGGAACTTCGCCATTGTTTCTTTTCCACCGAACAGGCAAAAAACCAAGCAAATTAATGGACTGAAGATTGAGAAGATTGGAAGAGTAAGGTAGAGGAAAAGAGTTTGTAAATGAAAAAGCGTTGAAAAGGGTCATAAAAGTTGAAGGAAAAGATAGGAAAGGAGTTGATTTCATGACTCCACAAGCATTAGAGGCATTGAATTTATATAGGAGGAAATTTGTAGGATTGAAGTTTGAAGAAGTTAGAGATGAGGCAAATGTGGCTTTCAATTGGTCGGTTTGGCATGTGGTGGCATATGCCTTTTTTGCTGACGTTAATGCTCAAAATCAACGTTGCATGGCAGATTAATTAGAAAAGCAGAAGACCTTATTTTGAAGAGTACTTAAAAATATCTCACTAATTAATCAGCCTAGCTAGCAAGATTTTAATAAAATGATTGATTCCATGATTGATGCTTAATAGTATGTTTACATTACAAGTGGTCGAAATTATATGTTTGCTTGCTGCTAGGCGCTAGCAGCCTTCCAAACATAATCTTTTACAGGATACGTCAATTTTGTCCGTATGAAATTGTAACTTTTAAAACAACTTTCAGTCTTAATTGCAAAAGATATTCCCAAGGATCTTTGGTTTTCCCCATTTCCAGTTTTCCACTCGACTTAATAGACATGCATTAGCAATGAAATTATGTAATAGTATTTCATTTCGATAGCATCTTGAACTTTAACAACATAGAATGGGTGAGGGATCCTCTCCACTGAATTTTTCATGCTTGATCCAATAATTCTTAGTTTAAAATGATGAATTAGGAGAGAAAATATGAATGCACGAGGGTCATTAGATGAATATGTAAGGTGTAGTGGACATGTCCACTTGTGGAGAGAATCCTCGCCCACATACAATACAATTATGCGAGGCTTTTAACTTTTGTTCAATATCTTTTGCTATGTATATTTTCATAATTTTTGAGATAAAAACATTTGGTTTCAAGCATAATCATAATACTCCAAAAAGTAATGAACTTGGATTTGAATTATATGAAATTAGCAAATGACCTTTCTGAAGTAGAAACAGAGGATTAAATTTCATCTTATGTAATTCAAAACTTTCATGTATAACAAAAAAAAAATTAAACACATGGGGGCAGGAAATTAAGATTTCCCATTGTAGAAGAGTGAGCAAGCATGAAATTTCTATGACTGACCCAAGAGCACACCCAAAAGCCATTTATATGAACTATGAAGTGAAAAGAAATTCGGTCAATATATATATTTTATTAAACTTGGCAACCCTTGTAAACCCATTCCTGAAGTTTGAACAATTAATGGCGCGGCCGCCGATAACAAACAAAATATATCAGAAAAGGGGCCATAAATGTACTGATAATGTACAGAACAAGGAGTGCTGGAAATGGTCACACATGGGTGCAACTGCAAGGACTGAGCGGTTTTGAGTCTAGACATCTTAGCCACCATTGAACGATGGAGGGACCAGATTATACAGTGTGGTTCAAATCTCTACCGGCTTCAACACGTCGAAAGAGGGACCGACGCCAGTTATTGTCGCCCCTGTTGTTTTCCTTCAAAAAGTTGTTTCTGAGCTCTTTCTTTTCAGTTGTTTTCATCAGTGCCGGCCTTTTAAAGGCAAAGCTTGGATCTTATTACCAAACATAGAGAGTATATACGGATGATTGACGCATATTTTTCATGTGCATGACGTCCGTACAAAGTTTCGTAGGTTAAGCTTGTAAATCTCCTTTATATACGTATGTATGCATGTATATGTATGGTTTCTCATACATACGTTTGTAAATGAAGCTTTAGCCTTGACCAAATGATGAAAATCATCTACCGCTTAGATGAGAGAAAAATGTATCGAATTTTATACACAAGTCCGAGTGGCAAATTGCTAGTAAGTAGTTAAATCGGAAAAAAATCAGCTTTTTAATTATTGGGTTATGCTTGAGTGTTTGAAACTAGTAATGGTTCTTAAAATAAATAACAGAAATGCCATTGAAGCTATAAATTTGTCATTTATTTTTCAGTTCAAGAGGGGAAACAAGACACCTCTGTTCTCAGGAGGAAACAAGATACTCTGTTCTCCAAGGTTTGGTAACAAGGATGAGCAGATGTCAGTCAAAGAAGCAAATATTGCACAATCCTACGGCTGTCAATTCAATTCTGTTCAACCACCAGGGTTTACTTAGCAACCAGTGTCTATGTTCTAATGAGAGGCACTACTTGGAAGTTAGGAGGCAGAAACTTAAAAATCGAAGTACTAACAAGATATGTGCAATAAATCCTTATTGTTACTCTGTCACAACCTTTTTCCCCCACATATTTCCATATTACCCTCTGACATCCAATTCATAGAATCTGATCCATGTAAAGCAAACTGACCCCTGATATCTTATTTATGTGCAAGAAGTTACATTACCACCCCATGATTTCAGGAATTAGGAATGAACTTCTACAGACTGAAGAAGATTCAAAACAGATTTCCTGTCTGGCATGCTAGGAATGGCTCCCTTCACTTGAACACAAAGAGAGGCTGCTGCAGCTGTAAAATTGTTAAAAGGACAAGTTATGTGAGGATGTAAATTGTGATTTGCGAGAAAAGTGAATAAGTGAATAAACACAAGATATAAAGCTTTTAAACACCATGTGGGGTAATCAAATGAAGAGATCTTCTTATGCCATGAACGAGAAACTGAGAAAGATAGATAAGACAAAGTAGGAATACCAGCAAATCTCATGCATTCCTCTTTGGGCTTCCCCTCTACTAGAGCCACAGCAAAAGCAGCAGTAAAAGTATCACCAGCTCCGGTTGTATCTAGAACCTGTGCAGCTGGAATGATAGGCTGTCTAATCGGTTCCTCCCCTTCTACAAATAAAGCAGATCCCTTGGCCCCAAGTTTTACAAGTACTTGCTTCACACCCTGAAAGGTATCACATTTAAATTGCAGTAAAATCTAGGCAGCTGCCTACAGATTCATGTAATTGTCATAAAAACCTTGCTCACCACTAAAGGCCATTTATTATAGCAGAAGGTGGACATGATCAAACAGAAAAAGAAGACCAATCCCTATGTATCTTGTTACATGTAAATACTTTACAGCTAAGGAGAGCTTCATTTGACGTTCACTGAGACATTTTAAGGTCCCATTTCAAAGAAATTACTCCGGTTTCAAATTTTGCAGTGGGTAACGTATGCTAATGAACGTGTTTCAGCATGTTCTCCTCTGAACTATATAAAGATCAACGCAGATGCAAATAGAATTCGCCATGAAGAGCAGAGAAATAACTACATTTGCGATAAACAAACACAGCAACATGATATACTTGTAGCTTTATCATTTTGAAAATTTCACAAAAATGAAAAGCCTCACTGACACCGATTTCTCAAGAAATAAATCCTTCAATTAAATTAAGCACCTAGAAATTTGCTATATTACCGCAGTTGATTCCACTTTCCAATGATTGAGCCAATTCATTTGTTCTTAAAGATGTCCAATACCCTTTAAAACTTCAGGTCACAACATTTATTCTGGGTAAAAAAAAAAAAATCTATGCTGGGGACATTTTTAGGTGTGTCAATACTCACCATTTTGTGACATTTTGCAGCCGCTTGACTAATCTGCTCAAAACTTTCAGTAGGCATTCCAGTCAGTCGGCCAAGTTCAGATTCATTTGGGCTCAAAATATCAACATAATTCAACAATTCTTGGGGCATTGGTGTATCCATTCCACCAGCATCCATAATTATGGTAACACCTGCACTCCTTGCTGCCTGCAAAGTTATGGCACAATATTGTTAAAAGTTGATGTCAAAGAAAAACTCGCAAGAGAGAAAGCGAGTTAACACTGCAGCCTAAAATCCATCTCAGAAAAGAAAAAATAGCAGAGTTACCAGAATACCCTTGGATAAAATGAAACTGAGAATAAACAAATGATCTACTAACTACCAAGACCATCTTCCATCAGACCAGAAGAACTTCACTGCAGATAAAGAACCTATGACTCTAGCTTTTTCCTTCTACAGAAAATGAAGTTTATGTAGCCTTGGCAACATTAATAACCATCTCTTCAGCTTTGACTTGAGAATAGTCCACACAAGTAGCATTGGGGTAGAATCTCTTTGCAACCATATCACTTTCCTCTTCTAAGTTCTAACCAGAGAACACTAGTTTACAAATACTCACCCATCTCCACAAAACCCCAACAATCCTCAACGTTTTTCTATAATAATAAAGCCTACTGTAGAGTCTGTTATCACAGAGTCCAAGTAATCTGAAGTACAGTCCACTGTTTTGACATTAAACCTGCCTTTTAGAACTTCATCCCGTAGTAAATTCACAAAGAAAAAAAAAACATCTAAGCAACTTAGAAAAGAAGACCCTAAAAACCCATATTTTCCTAAGGCATCTCAAGGTCATATTGGCTTTCATAAACCCTTATTTCCTCTTCATCTTAGTACTTATAGTTTTAATTACAGTTTGTATTTCAACCCATATTTGAACTTGAATTGATGAGACATTCAATTTCCATGGTACATATTCATGGGATTTATTTTGTACTGATGCCACATTGAATATCAGTTTCCTTGTTCTAGAGTGCTCACTAACTTTTCTCCTACACTTTTTTAGACCTGAATTGCCTCAGATTGTGGTCTACTAGATTGTCATTTGGTTCTTGCCACATGTTGAGAGAGACTAATATGAGTGAGAGGTTCAAGACAAGAAAGCTTAGGTAAAGCATTCTTTTAAGGCATATGGAAACACAACATCTTTGATTTCAGGAATAGATCCTTATCACACAAATTCATCATAAAGGTTCTAAGAGAATGACCTTAAGCAAGAAAAATTGATAGCACATATGAAAGACATTGTATTTCATAAACTTGCTTCTTAACACTTGTTTTACGTATAGTTAATGAGATCCCCTGCCACTGGTATACATTCCCCTATGTTTGAATACTACTTTTCAAAAGAACATAATGATTCCTACTTAACCTCTAGTACATTATGTAAAACAACAACACATCAAGAGGCTAACAAGAACTAAAGCACAAGATTCAGATATGAGATCCCTTACCTTTGCAACTTGAATATTGACAGAATCAGGAATTTCTCTCTGAAGCAAGACAATGCCAGCCTTCTTAACCACATCCAAATCCTGATCAGACAACTTTTCCGGCCAACAACTCATATTAGCACCACCAACAATGATAATAGAATTCTGCCCATCAGATTGCAACATCACCACAGCATGGCCAGTAGGCACACCCTTACCCAAACTCTTCAAATACTCCAAACAGACGCCTCCGTTCCCCAATGCCTCAGTTATCAATTTCCCATTCGCATCATCACCAACTTGCCCCACAAAGTAGGTTGGGTAAGAAAGCTTGGCTCCGCAGGTTGCCTGGTTAGCTCCTTTGCCTCCGGCAAGAGTTTGGCCAGTTTTGGCTGAAATGGTCTCCCCTTCATTGGGTAATCTGTCGATTTCAACATAGATGTCTGCATTGGCTGAACCAACTACTACCAAAGGAGGTGGCTGGGTGATTGGGGTTTGGGTGTTTTTGGTCGAGTTTATTGAAAACGAGAGAAGTGGTTGGTTTGGGTTTTTGGAGTTGAATAAAGGGAATTGGATTTGAGGTAAGGATTTAACGGGTTGTGAAGTTTGATTGGTTGGGATTTTGCAGTAGCAATTGAAGTTGGTTGATGGTGAAAATGTGATTCCTTTCATCTTCCCTTTGTTTGCTGTAAAATTGATAGAGTAGCCTTTTACGATCTCTAAAGTCTCAACTCAAAGTGAAAGAGAAAGACAGAAAATTGAGATTGGAGTTGTCAATTGGATCTCAAAGACAGGTAGTTTGGCTTTGGTTGGACTGTCCTCCGTACCACGTGCGACTCGCGAAGATTACTAAACATATTCCAACGTTAACAACGGCGACGCCAATTATCTTTGCTTTGCCACGTAGCTCGCAGCTTTTTCTTTCTTTTTTTTCTTTTTTTGGTCAAACGCAGCTTTGTCTTTGAAGAGGTCTTATACCAAGAAATAATATTGCTAATACTAGTATTTATAGTAGTAATAATTTTTTGCAGGTAAAATTTTGAAGATTAAATAAAGGGAAAAGGGTGAGAGAAGAGAGAACAGAAGATCCAGAATAAACATTCAACAAAGACAATAAGAAGAAAGAATCTTTATTGAGTTTTTCTGGTAAATGTGGATGAACTTATCCACAAATTACCAAACATTTTATTACAAAACGCATTGAGTATAATAAACGGGCAGTTGTCATGTTGATATAGCATGAACAACCTCCTCCAACAACAATTTTAGCCTTTGAGGCAGTAGCAGAAGTCTTTGCGGAAGAAGATCTTCAGAAATGCTTCACCGCCCAGCATTGAAACAACAAGCTTCATAAAACAGTTGTAAATCATCTTTTCTTGCAATTGCCTTTCTCCCTTCTTGCTTTAACTTGATATGTGCAATGTTGGGTACAAGAATTTGAGTTCATATAATAGCCAGGAAGGAAAAATAATGAATGAATCTGGATCATGGTAAAAAGAATGTTTTATCATTTCCATTTTTGGGATCATACTTGCACAAAAGGTCATTGCAAACTGCACACTCAAAGCAAATAAGAAATCTTTGTAATCTGTGTTTGTGAAGATGGGAATTGTTTCTTTATGGAAACGTTTATTATCATTAGTAATTCACCATTTCTTGAAAAGAAAAATCATAGTGTATAGTCCTGAGTCCTGGTGTATATATTCATATATTCATCAAAAATAATCTTATCATAACAAGCTGGACCGAGTTTGAACTTAAATATTGCACCTGAGCCCAATTTGAATCGAGGCAAAGCCCATAATCTACAGGCCCACAACAAACAAATAACCCAGTCCTTGGAAATTTCCAAAGTCCAATCCAGAGACAAAGACAGCGAGTTTGGATCTCAAAGTCAAAGACAGCGAGTTTGGCTTTTGGTTGAACTACAGTTTGTACTTTGTACCGCGTGCAACTCGCGATGTCTACGAAAAACAAAGTCCAACATTAACGACACTTGTAATTTATCTTAGCTTAGCCACGTAGGCATTTAGAAAAAAAAAAGATACATAACTCTTTTCTTTGTTTAAATTTAAAGAGTCCAAGATCTCCGGCCGGAAAAGAAAAAAAGAGAGCCCAAGATCCACAATCAACCCTTTACAAGAGAGGGCAATTATTTTATATATCAAAAAAGTTTATCTGGTAGATGTAGATTACCAGAACAAATTGCTGACATTAACATTGATACATTGACTGATACATAATTAAGGAGGCGATATACCATGAATAACAGCCTCTGGATACTAAGAAACAATTAATTAACCTTTGAGTTTGAGACAGAAATCTTTGCGGAAGATCATCTCCAGAAATGTTTCACCACCCAGCATTGAAATGACCAGCTTCAAGAAACAGTTTTAAAGGTTTATTGCTTAAAAAGGCCCCTGAACTTACATAAAACGGTCAAATAAACCCCTGAACTCTAATTGCAGCCAAATAAACCCATGAACTCTTAAAAAAGGTCAAATTAGCCCTTCCATCTAAACGTCCGTTTATTTTGACCACGTCATCAGGCCACATGGCTAAACAAATCCAGGTGGCCAAATTTTGTGGGCCCGATGAGTGGCGGCAAAAATCCCGCCCAAAAGAAGTATTTATTTAACTTTCTGAAATTAGGGTTATTAAAAGAAAAACGAAAGCCTTTATTATTATTTGGTCGATGGAATTTTTTTTTTGGCCGGAGTCGATGAAATTTCAGTAAGTCAGGCTTTGAAAAGAAACTTAGCCTACCAGTCGAGATTCCTTTGAGATTTCGCGAAAAAGCTGAAGGAGATTCCTTTGAGATTTTGCGAAAAAGCTGAAGGATTTAAAGCTTGAATGATATTGAAGAGGGTTTTAGGATCTGTGACGATTCGGAAAAGGTGAGAGATTTGCTTTGTTTTTATAAATTATCTATTTTGAAATTTTGGGGATAAGGGTTAATCGCGGTTTACGCTTGGTTCTGTTAGTGTTCATCTCTTAGAATCGAGGGTTTTGATTTTCAGATTTGGGGTTTCGAAAGGCTGTGGGTTTTCTATGGCTGAGAATTGTTTGTTTGTTTATAGTCAAACAAAAAAATGAATGTCTTATGTCTATTATATGATATATATTTAAATTGTAAAATATATTCATTTCCAGCTTTGGGATCTTTCTTTTATCAGTATCTCAAATACTAATATGTCAAATAATAAAATCTTTCTTTTGTAAGTTTCAGTGTTACTTTTATCATATTACTTATGTCTTTGATGAAAATTATTGTCTAATTCTTATAACTTATGTATTGTGTATTGTGCAATCCTCATTTAACCCCAACCCTGTTAATAGAAGTGGAAAACCAATACTGAAAGCAAGGTCTGCAACATCAGAAGCACAATCTGAAGTGACCATGGTTTCAAAGGCAGGGTAGAGGAAGGGAAAAGATGATGCTTCTGGAACACAGGATTCAGTTAGCAAAAGGCAGAAATAATATTAAAACCTGCAGGGTTTAGGAGTAGAAAAAGTTTAGGGTAGTATTCAGTTTAAGATTCTGGTATATTGGCAAGTACTTATGCGTGATGTTTAGCCAATTGTTGCTGGTGTTATTTGCATCTTCTTTTGCAAACTTTGAAGTTGCTTTTGTGCAGGCATTCTTTTGGCACAAAATCTATATTTTTGTGTAGCCATTATTTTGGTTCAAAGTTAAAACCCATATTTTGGTATAGGTATTTGTACAAGAACTATATCTGTACATGACTATTTGCCTAAGTTTAATGGGAGTTGTTAATGAAAGTGGTTCAAATATTGCTTGTTTTTCATTCAAACTGCATAATAGAGCTTACATGAATATTTACATAAGTCAAGATGAAGAACAGTAACCATAAAAAAGAAAAAAAAGATGAAGATCACTAGGATTGAAAAGTCTAAGGTCAGGTAAGGGGGGTGGGGTTTAAATTTAACTTTTTCTTTTTTTCTAAAAATATAATTTTTTTTCAAAAAAAAAAATGGTGACGTGGCCTGATGATGTGGCCTGATGACATGGCCAACATAGACGGAAGTTTAGACGGAAGGGCTAATTTGGCCTTTTTTAAGAGTTCAAGGGCTTATTTGGCTGCAATTGAAGTTCAGGGACTTATTTGGCCATTTTATGTAAGTTCAGGGGCTTTTTTGAGCCATTTTAAATTTGGCCTTTTCTTTTCCTTTGCTTTCTCTTCTTGTTCCTTTTGATATTTGATTTGCAGATTGCTGAATTGGGTGCAAAACTTGATCGAGTTTATATAATTGCCAGGAAGGAAAAATCATGAATGAATCTGGACCTTATTATTTCCTATCATGGAATCATGGTGAAAATTTGTTATTGTCATTTCTATATTTGGGATCATACTTGCGCATAAAGTCATTGCACATTGCACACTCAGAATAAGTAAGAAATCTTTGTAATCTGTGTTTGGAATCCACCGGAAGATGAATTTGTTTCTTTACAAGTGATCACTTAAAGCAACAATAGAAAGAAATATCATATAGAGTCCACATTCAATTCATGAACCAAATGTATTTTACCATTTTATAGCATCCACTCGTTTTGTTTCATTATATGGAAAATTTGCACTCAAGAAATTGAAATTTTGGAACAAAGTAGCAATTCAAAGTACCATGATTTTTCATTACTTGGATTTAAATCATTTAGATTTATTTTTCATTACTTGGATTTAAATTTTTTTATAATTAATTTTTTAATAATTTATTTAATTCAATATTATATATAATATTTTAATACAAAAATCAGACGACCCGCAGCGGAGAAGGTCTGACTGATAGTTCAGACATCTCCAAAAACACCCAAAAGAAAAACACAAGCTTCAGTTGGATTAATGGCAGAGGAAGTGGTTCTGTTGGATTTCTGGCCAAGTATATATGGGATGAGAGCCAGGATTGCTTTGGCTGAGAAAGGGATCAAATATGAGTACAGGGAAGAAGATGTGTGGAACAAGAGTGCTTTGCTTCTTGAGATGAACCCTGTTTACAAGAAAATCCCCGTTCTCATCCATAATGGCAAGCCTCTTTGTGAGTCTGTTATTCTGGTTGAGTACATTGATGAGGTTTGGCATGACAAATCTCCTTTGCTTCCTTCTGATCCTTTCGAGAGAGCTAATGCCAGGTTCTGGGCTGATTTTGCTGACAAGAAGGTACTCAAATTTCTTTGCTTTTTCTACTTTTAGCCATAAAAAGTTTCCTTCATTTGGTAAGACTGATTTTGGGTTTTGTAGTTTTTGCTTTTCTTTTCTATTAAGAAGTCTACTAATTAAACCTTGGTTTTTATAGTACTTACTGAAGTTAAGATTGTTTACTGCTAGAGTGCTAGTGATAGTTCTATTGCTCTCATCCCTTTGTTTGGGTGATTTTGATAATTAGGCTTGTAATTAAGAAGCCAAGTTTAGTAACTTTATCTTAAGTCAGAAAACTTGAAATGGTTAGTTTTCTTGGTTATTAATCAATTTAGAACATTTGATGTTATTGGTTTGAAATGATATTATTATACCCATAATGTATTTGATAATATTATTTTGTTTTCTCATCTCTTTTCAATTGAGCTTACTTAAATTGTCACATCTAGCTCTAGATCTAGTTCATAGCCTGCTTTTAGGTCATTTATTAATGTTCTTGTAAAAGTTGCCTCTTGTTTGAATCCCCCCCAATAATTCACATTAGAAACTAGACCAAATTGTTAGTCTGCTTTTAGGTCAACATTATTACAAGTATGATTTATGATTATGTTATGGAGTATGGACTTATGGTAACATGCTTGATGCCCACCCCCAAAAAATCACCTTACAAATATATATAGTCTTCAATCGTTTGTCCCATCCCATGTTTGGTATTTATTGACTCAATCTTGCAAAGTTGAAATCAGCATGATCTGTTTCCTCAAAATACTTTAATCTTCAATTTAACAATCATGATTAAAACATTATGGGGTTATTTTATTGTGACATTTTCTCATTTTCCTCAATAACATAGAACATGTTAAGCCAAAATAAGTGTTTAATGAAATGCAGATATATGACCTTGGGATGAAAATATGGAGAACCAAGGGAGAAGAACAGGAGGCAGCAAAGAAAGTCTTTATTGAGAGCCTTAAGCTATTGGAAGCAGAGCTTGGAGACAAGCCTTTCTTTGGTGGAGACAAACTTGGGTTTGTAGATGTTGTCTTTGTTCCATGTTATAGCCGGTTTCATGCCTATGAGAAGTGTGGCAACTTCAGCATTGAGGCAGAGTGCCCCAAGCTGATAGCATGGGCTAAACGGTGCTTGGAAAAGGAGAGTGTTTCCAAGTCTCTTCCTGATCAAGAAAAAGTGTATAACTTTGCTTTGCAGATGAAGAAAGTCCTTGGAATCGAGTAAACTTTGACTACCGGCTAGGGCAAAAACTGTTTCTTTTAATGTTTTTGTAATAATAATAAAAAAGGCACTTAGTTGTGTGCATGTGGTGATTGTTAGTGTTGCTGGGGGGTGAATGTTTCTTCCTGTTTTGCAAGATTAAGCACATCAGATGAATGTAAAATTTCGAATTGGTATCAATCATATGTTTAGTTTTCTTGTTATCCTGTATATTCCCCAATTTGGCCGTTCCAATTTGTTATCCTGTAAGTTTTCTGGTTCTGTAATGAGGACTAAACTAAGTTATACCAACCGGAAAACGTTACTGCATCAATAGGTAAATATTTTCTTTTACTGCCAGGTTGCATCAATATTTATATATGCATTAATTTTTTTAATGGACTTCATATTAACTGTGATGTTTATTTGGCAGTGCTTCCCTGAAACTGAAACCCAAGTAGGAAAAAGTTCTAAGCTTGCAGTTGAGAGACTTCTGATTGAGAAAACTGTAATATATAAGGATTTGTGGCTATGGTTCATCAGATTCAATTAGTAGGAAATTCTTGTAAATTTGTACTAACGGTACAAGGTTAAAATTTAAAGGGAGGATCTATATGTTACTGAAATTTGATTGATCCATTTAAGTTAAATTCTAAAACCTATCTTTGTTACCAATTGTGTTATCTTATTATTACTATCAACAATTACTGATCAGTATAACATTTCAACATAAGAAAACTAGTAATAGCATTAATTATTTAAGTATTTAAAAAAAAAAGAAGAAAAGAATCAAGAACATAATCTCGCGCCACGCCTAACATGATTAGATTATAAAACTTTATAAACTTAAATACTAATTTTTTTATTGAATAAACCTTCTGACGAGCATGTTCCACTAACTTTGCTTCAATGATGCAAGCAATGGACTTGTAAAAGCATAGCAGAAGGAGAAGGTCTGACAAAAACCCATTTAGTTTCAGACATCTCCAAAAACACCCAACGGTTCTGAATCAGAATTAATGGCAGAGGAACTGGTTCTGTTGGGTTTCTGGGCAAGTCTTGCAATGAGAGTTAAAATTGCTTTGGCTGAGAAAGGCATCAAATGTGAGTACACGGAAGAGGATTTGTGGAACAAGAGTACTTTGCTTCTTGAGAGGTTTGGGTTTACAGATTTGGCATTGATTCCCTTCTACACTTGGTTTGATGCTGTGGAGGCTAGTGCCAATTTCAGCATCGATGCAGAGTGCCCGAAGCTGATTGCATGGGCCAAAAGGTGCTTGGAAACGGAGGCTGTGGCCGAGTCTCTGCCGGACCTAGACAAAGTATATTGCCACATGACATGATGGACCTTAAGAACAAACTTGATGCCAATTAAGATGGCCTCAGCATGTACCTTCAATCTATGTAGCTTCAAACTTAACAACGACGCTAGTGTATTTGAAACAATGCTAGTAAATTTATAAATTTTTGCAATTAAAAAGAAACAACAAAAGTTACTATCATTTGATTTCATGTTCACATATAGCAAAAAATAATAATAATAATAAATAAAGACACAAAGAGGGCATTTTTATTTCCTTTCAAGTAGACTAGTGTAAGTGTGGATTAAGTATTAACAACTTATCCACAATTTACTAGACATTATTACAAGAACAAGAATAACAATGAGTATTAAAGTAGTACACTAGTACTAGTTGAGTTGTCATGTTGATATAACATGAACAGCCACCTTCATCAACCAAATGTATTTGGCCAAATGTATTTCAGCCACCTACAACAGAAATTCATCATTAATATTTCACCTTTTCCAGAAAAGAAAAATTATAGTATATAGTCCACATTCACTCCATGAACCAAATGTATTTGGCCTTGTTATAGCATTCACTCATTTAGTTTCATTATATGGAAAATTTGCACTCAAGAAATTGATATTTTGGAACAAAATAAGCAAATACAAATCAATGGCTTAGCCGCTTAGGTGTATTATTCATCAAAAATAATCTTATTATCATCACAAGCTGGACCGACTTTGAACTTAAATATTGTACTAAGCCCAATTTGAATCGAGCCGAAGCCCAAAAGCCCCGACAAACAAATAACTAAGTCTTTGGAAGCCTCCAAAAAGTCCAAGCTGGAGGAGCCATGGCCCATGGACGTGGAGAGTTCAGAGCCTCTACCTGCAACTCTTTCATTGAAGTCAGCCACGTCTATATACTCCAACACTAGAATTTTCGACCGTTTGCTAATATTTCCCACTTCCCACTCACAAAAATGAAACCACAAGAAAATTCAATCATCTTCCTTAATCTGAACGGTTCTGATTTATAAAATAAAATATTTGAATGTCAACAATTTGACTGTTTCTGTCTGCGAATCTGAGTTAATGAGTTGGTAAGAGATATGGCCATAAACAGTTTAAGCATTGGAGCACATATTCCTTGGAAAACCCAATTCAGTTTCAGTGCCAATTCCAAAGCTTTTGGTTTTCTTCAGAAACCCAGAAACGTTTCCTTCTCAGTTCGATCAATGGGTTCTTCTTCTTCTTCTCAGAGACCCGACAGAGTTCAAGGTACTTCATCGAAATGGCTTTGTTTGCCAGTTCTTGTTTTATTTGTTGGAAAGTTTGGGTATTTACTTTTATTTTGATATGATCAGAAATTTGTTAATTATTGCAAGTTCACTTCATTCTTTCTTCTTTTTTGCTCTTTCTCGTTTCCTAATTTACCTGTTTTATGGGATAGTGTCTTTTTTTCCCCATTTTGAGTGAAATTTCTCAGCGTTGATTCTTATGTCTAAGCACCTTTTAGAATTTAGGGGAACTAGGAGTCCTAGCTAGAAGGATATTTATCTGTTGCTTGAGCCTGCGTTCCTCCTATTGGTTAAAAATGGAGAATTAAAGGATTTCTACTACCTTTTACTGCTTTCCGTTCGAAAGCTTTCTTAAGAATCATAACACCTATGAAATCTTGATGTAATGTCTTCTTGCAATGTTTATATTTTCCACTGGAAGATTGATTTGGATTGGTTTGGTTTCTTGAATGAAGAAACTTAACCTTTTCTCGCATACTTACCTGTTCAGAATCTTCCAAGTACTAATATGTTCTATGAGTTGAATCAAAGCATCTTCTTTTCCTTCTTGTTTTGCATTGAATTGAGGGCCTAGGTTTACCTATCTGACTCGTTATGATCCAAAGCAAAACAGGGAATGTTAGACCATAACTTAGTTTAAAAACTTCTACACAGCATTCTTGTCTTGTTTTCAGTATGAACCGAATTTCAACCCTCACACAAGTTGATTGTTGTACTGTGCAGAGGCAGCAGAGACAGGTGCTGTGGACTATACTTCTTTAAGTGATGAAGAATGGAAGAGGAAGCTTACACCTGAACAATATTACATTACTCGACAAAAAGGAACTGAGAGAGCTTTCACTGGGTATGTTCTGTTGATGGAATTTGTACATCTTTTTCAGGTCCAACTTCTGAAAATGCTTGTTGCTTTATAGTAAAACAGTCATTATAACTATTTTCTGAAAAAAAAAATCAGCTTCTGCATGTATATACTCTTTTATGTGCTACCAAAGATTTCCTCCTTCCTCTTCACAGGGATTTTTGGCCTTTTGGGTCTTCTGAAAGTTCATTTAGTTTTACCACCTATGCTGGGTGTGTTATCCATGAAACTTGATTTTTTTTTCTTTTTTTTCAAGCCTCTAGATTTGTTGCCTTACAAAAGTAGTTGCTAAATGGAACCAATCTGTAATACAGTTTTGATCCCATGGCATAGGATGTCCGTTCTTATGCTATGGCATAAGATCTATTCAGGCTATAAAATATCCATCAATAATTGCCATGAACCTAAAACCTTATTTTGTGGATTTTTTAGTTAGTATGAATGAATCGCATGGTTGGTTTTGATCCTTATTCTATACTGAATTAACAATTATTGATGTAATCATCATTCATCTACTACTAATTTATTCTGTTTGCATTTCTTATGAGCAGTGAATACTGGAACACAAAAACCCCTGGAACTTATCATTGCATATGTTGTGACACGCCTCTTTTTGAGTAAGTTTTCTGGTTCTGTAATGAGGACTAAACTAGAATATTTCAACATTACAAACTTTCGAACTCTTAGCGACTGTGATCCTCTTATCCAGGTCATCAACTAAGTTTGATAGTGGAACTGGCTGGCCATCCTATTATCAGCCTATAGGAAAGAATGTGAAGTCGAAACTAGATCTATCAATAATTTTCATGCCTCGCGAAGAAGTTCTTTGTGCTACTTGTGATGCTCATCTTGGCCATGTCTTTGATGATGGCCCTCCACCCACTGGAAAACGTTTCTGCATCAATAGGTAGATATTTTCTTTTATTGTTACATTGCATCTAAATCTTATATATGCATTAATCTTTTAATGGACTTAATATTGATTGTGAGGTTTATTTGGCAGTGCATCCCTGAAACTGAACCCCAAGTAGGAAAAGGTTCTAAGCTTGCAGTTGCAGAGCATATATATGAGAGACTCTTCTGATTGAGAAAACTGTAATAACATTTTTAGAAGGTTTTGTGGCTCTGGTTCATCAGATTGAATTAAATAGCAAAATTCTTGTAAATTTGTATTAATGGCAGAAGGAGAATATAAAAGGGAGGATCTATATGTTACTGAAATTTGTTTGATCCATTTAAGTTGAATTCTAAAACCTATTTTTGTCACCAATTCTGTTATCTTATTATTACTATCAATTATTGATCAGTATAACATTTCAACATCAGAAAACTACTATCAGTATTATTTAAGTATTAAAAAAAAGAGAAGAATCAAGAACATAAACTGGAGAGTGGAGACAGAAGACACGCCTAACATGTTTAGATTATAAAACTTAATAAACTTGAATAATTTTGAAATTGTCTAAACCATCTGACGAGCTTGTTCCACCAACTTTGCTTCAATGATGCAAGCAATGGCGTCTACTCCCTTTAGGTATAGACTTATAAAAGTATAGCAGAAGGAGAAGGTCTGACAAACCCATTTTAGTTTCAGACATCTCCAAAAACACCCAAAAGAAAACACAAGCTTCAGTTTCGGTTCTGAATCTTTGTTGATCAGAATTAATGGCAGAGGAACTGGTTCTGTTGGGATTCTGGGCAAGTCCATTTGCAATGAGAGTTAAAATTGCTTTGGCAGAGAAAGGGATCGAATATGAATACAAGGAAGAGGATTTGTGGAACAAAAGTGCTTTGCTTCTTGAGATGAATCCTGTTTACAAGAAAGTCCCTGTTATTATCCATAATGGCAAGCCTATTTCAGAGTCTCTCATCCAGGTTCAGTATATAGATGAGGTGTGGCATGATAAATAAATCTCCTAATTTGCTTCCTTCTGATCCTTACCAGAGAGCTATTGCCAGATTCTGGGCTGATTTTGTCGACAAGAAGGTACTCAAATTCCTTTGCTTTTACAGTTTTACTATTCTTTTGTTATACAAAGGTTTCATTCATTTTTTCTCAACGGCTGGCTAGATATTTTGGCCCTTGAATTTGTAAAAAAGGATAAACTAATTCTTGAACTTTTAAAATTTTCAATTGCACGCCTGCAATTACAATTCCGGCTACATTTGACCCTTATTGGACGAAAATTGGTATGGCTCCATTAACGACCGGAGGAAATTGTATAGAAATTTGAAGGAGTCGTACCAATTTCTATGCAAAAAAGGCTAAATGTGGCAGAAATTGCAACTTCAACTATGCAAATGAAAAAAAATGGAAGTTCTGATGGCTAATTTGTCCCTTTCTTTAAACAGTTTAGGGACCAGACCAGAATGTCTATTAAGCCTTTGATCAACTGACTTTGAAGTATGGAACTTGTTAAATGATTGGTTAATGAAATGTAGATATTTGAGCTTGGGGTTAAAATCTGGCAAACCAAGGGAGAAGAACAGGAAGAACCCAAGAAAGACTACATTGAGAGCCTGAAGCTGTTGGAAGGAGAGCTTGGAGACAAGCCTTATTTTGGAGGTGAGAGGTTCGGGTTCACAGATTTGGCAATGATTCCTTTCTACACTTGGTTCGGTGCGCTGCAAGACGGTGCCAACTTGAGCATCGAAGCTGAGTGCCCGAAGCTGATTGAATGGGCTAAAAGGTGCCTGGAAAGGGAGAGTGTGTCCCAGTCTCTGCCTGACCTTGACAAAGTATATAACCTCATGATGGACTTTAAGAAGAAACTTGATGCCAATTAACATGGTTTATTTTGCTGCCCAAAATAATAATTTCAGGCCAAATAAGCAAATAATTCAATTATTTAGGCCGGCCTGAGCATGTATATAGCTTGAATCGTTGTAAGGCTTCGAGTTTGAATTTTAAATTTCGGACAAAGTGAAATTATGGGATGGAAGTAGTTACCTCTTAAAATTACTTCCATGAAGGATTCAAGATAGATAAATTGTGGAAGAAAGATTCAGAAACAATCAATCACCAATCATCATTATGGTTAATTTCATTTTCTTTTTGGTATTTTGGTTTATTGACCAACTGCCAAAAATCAATTAGTAGAAGATATCATAGGATCAATCACGCTATGTTTGGGAGGAAATAAAGAAATGGTAATATGATATGCAAAGAAAATAAAGAAGGAAATGAAATAGGAAGGAAGAGAAAAGAGAGTTACACTTCCCTTATTGTTGAGAAATTATTACATGGGACGGACCCATCACGTCGAATATGGGTCCGTCCAATATAATAACGACACGTCAGCTTCTCTAGCCATCTCATATGGACCCACCCTTGACGACTAAATCACGTTACTTTAAGGTTAATAATCTTTGTTAACTCAACACTTACACCGTCTCTTCCATAACTCTTCAACAAACTGACAAAAACCAAAATCAAATCGAAAATTGTTATGCGGCTTCAAAATTCAACACCCAAAATTAATTAGGGTTCTACCGCTCCAAGAAAAATTTCGACTGGCTTCCTTACAATTGATAGATGGATGCGCACAAAGATACAATTTCGACAAAATCCTACTCACTGCTTCTTTCTTTTTTCTGTTTTTTTTTTTTTTTGTCAACGAGGCTCCACATATTACACCTGTACACTATTAGTGAATACTGAATAGTGAGAACAAAATAGTTTTACCTATTTTGTTTGTATTATGCCCATTATAAACTCTTCAACATTTTATTTTATAATTCCGCCATTCTTTTTTTCCCCATTAATTTTGATGTTCATGACGTTGGGCAAGCTTTTAAAATGATTATCATGTTCTTTTTGGGCATGAGTTTTTATTTTCTTTTTACTAATTTCCCTTGTTGTAAATGTGAGATTTTCACCTTGTTGGGTTTTCAATTCATTCTTTAGAGGGTTTTCTTTTGTTTTTGGTAAATGCATACCAACTGTTTGTGATTTTGCATAGCTCAATCAATTATCATGGTTTCAAGGTTGTAAGCCATTGAAAGCAGCAGGGTGAGACATAAACCTTGTGCTCCCTGCTGCCGAAGAAGCAGAATCAATCTGGACAGATAAGTTTGGGTTCAAGAAGCTAACACCAGAGACCAGGCCAAGTTTGTGAATACACATTACTAATTTAAAGAAAATAAATAAAGAAGAAAATGAAATAGGAAGAGAAAATAGAGTTACACTTCGCTTTTATTGTTTGGTAGGAACGATGAAAATTAGAAGGAAATGAGTTCATTAATGGTAAGATTGTAAATAACATGACTAATTTAAACTACAAGTTAAGGAAATGGGACTTTCCTTCCGATGTTTGGAGAAAATGATCCTAAAGAAATAAAGTCTTCTCATTTCTCTCATATTTCCTTCCTATTTATTTCCTTTATTGTATTTCCTTTCTAACAAACAAAACAAAATTGTATTTCCCTTGCACTTTCTTTCCTTCCTACTTCATACTTCCCTCCCATCAAACATAGTGTTATGGATAGGCCAACAAAACTAGGAATATGCGTAATTCTAATTAAATTTGTTATTCTCAATTGAGGTTAGAAACGATGTCGTATCCCACATATATATCAATTTTCTTTTTCATATTTTCTCATCTCATTTCTCACTGTTAACTATTCACTTAATTAATCAGGACAATGCGTCTTCCATCATTATTATCAACTCTAAAGTCTAATGTTTGTTCTCCACCTATCTTTTTTTTTTCGGGTAAAATGTTCTCCACACCTATCTAGACGTCACTTACTTTAAAGCAATTTTGGATAACAACAATGAATGCAACCACCAACTCTTCTTGTTTTATAGTAATAATTAACTTCTTTATTTAATTTCATATTTTTCATGTTTTAAATACTCCTATTTTTTATAAATTGGAAGTTCACCATTTGTTTTTTTTTTTTGGAGTACAAATATTTTTATATATCCTATAATAGTTTCATATATATATACATACTAATCAATAGTATCATCCTCTTATCCGATTAGGCGATTTGATTTCGAAAGACAACCATATTACATATCCTTAATTAATAGTATTTGACACTTGAATGTCGTGTCGGTCCATCCATTCATTTATGAGGTATAGGATAGGATATATATCTTGTTTCTTTTTTCTGTTTGGATTCTCTCGCCTGCTTTGTAAGCTTGTCCCTCCCTGGCAAGTTAGCATGTCCTTTTCCTCCTTTTTATTTCCTTTTTGTTTTTTTTTCCTCTAAAAAATATCATTAGTTCATACATATTAAATATGGCTTGAAATATTCCTCAAAAAAAAAAAAAAAGGCTAGAAATAGAACACGTACACCGTACATCACTAATTTGTTAGTAATTTTAAATGTAAACTATCATATTTTTAAATTTAAATGATGTTATTTGGATTTACAAAGTTTTATCATCAATAGTGCATCTAATCCCTTAGAAAAATAACATCAACTATGATAATAACTATTATAAATTAATATAAAATTATGCAAACCTATGAGACTTGAACACAGGGGTGGATCCAGGATTTTTGCTCAGTGAAGGTAAAAATTTTATCAATTAGTACCATTCCATTTAACAATTTTATTTTTAAAAAAGAAAAAAATTTCAAATCTCATTAGCAAACCAACTTTAAAATTAGAATTTTGTAATATGATTTATGAGGAAGACAAAATCTATAAAGAAAGTTTAAATGTTAAATTAACATTAGAAATCAAAGTTTCTAATATTAAAATATGTTACATATTTTATATATTAATATATTAAATGATAATCAAAATTTACACCTTATTATTAAATCAAACCTAACATTTATGAAAAAAAAAACTAATATTCAAGCTGGTGTTCTTTTATCTTGGTAGTGTATCTATATACTACAATATGGTCAAAAAGTACTCAAAATTATATGTATATACTTTAAGGTCAGGGAAAATACAATATTCTTGAAAACAAGAGAAGTTTATTAATAAAGAAAAAAAAAGGAATTGAAACAAAAGGATTTTTAGAAGAAAATGATAAAAGTGAATGGGTCATAATCATATGCCAAAACTAATGAGGGGATCAAGTGGTAAGTGGTTTATTCCAGCTTAAGAAAATACTAGTAAAAGGTAATTGAGTGAGAAGTACAATTAACTAATAAAATAGCCGGTAGGAGCAATGGAACAATAAAGACCTCACCAACTAAATATTTACTATAATTTGTCAAAAAATCTAAAAAGTACTACTTCCTGTGTCCCAATTAATTATCACCCATTGACTTTTTCTTTATTAAATAAAGTCATTTTTGACCATTATTTATCGAAAAATGATATATAATTAAAATTTTAAAAAAATATGTTTTGAAAAATTTAAGTTTTAAAATTAAAAAGAAGTTTGTTGACCAAAAAAAGTCAACAAAGGACAAATAATGAGAGACGAGGTAGTACTATTTATCTGTTGCATATGTAATGGAATGGGTTGGGGGCAAATTACTTAATTTTACCAAAAGTGATAAAATTTTACATGATAAATATATTGGCTCTAGGATCCTAGTGGGGGCAGCTGCCCCACACTGGATCCGCCAGTGCTTGAACATAAACTCTTATGATTCAAAAAATATGCATCTTATCAGTCATATGCTAAGTGGTTTTGATGATAAACTTTTAATTGAGCTAAAAGAGAATAAACAAAATAATTTGAGAGAGAAGATTTACTTGCATACTCTACTACTACAGTACTACTATATAGTTCATAGGAAATGCGAGACGTAATAGATGAGCGAAAATGTCTATGCCGATGACATAAGCAATTGCATAACAGAGCAATTATTCTCGTATCTTCATGTTTTCCTTTTCTCTTGAGAAACAATCTTGCTTTTCCTAATTTCATTTAAATAAAATTTTATACTATAATATATATCAGTAAACATTATACTTTCCGAATCAAATTTGAAAAAGAACCCATAAAGCAAAGAAAAGGCCGGTATCTGACCCAGATAGTCAAATCTAATTCTAATTTAATCTAATTTAATGGACCCAATACGTAAGCAATTTCATCATACTAGTGTATAGAGTGGAAGGTCCTAGAATAAACGTTACTACGTCGTAGTGCTAAAAGGCAACTGTGGGGAAAAAATAATAATAATGGTAACGTAATTCTGAAACCTCGAGATATTTTTCTTCGTTGTTTTCCAGAATCATTTTTCATTTACTTTTTTAATCAGGAAAGTAATAGAACTCTGACAACCCTACACTTTTTTGTCTATAAATACACACTGACAAAACCCTTTTAGTATCAGACATCTCCAAAGAAAACCCAATTCCAAAACCCAAAAAACAAGCTTCAGTTTCAGTTTGAAGAAATCTTTAGTTGAGAATCATGGCAGAGGTGGTTCTGTTGGATTTCTGGCCTAGTCCATTTGGGATGAGAACCAGGGTTGCTCTGGCTGAGAAAGGGATCAAATATGAGTACAAGGAAGAGGATTTGAGGAACAAGAGTCCTCTGCTTCTTCAGATGAACCCTGTTCACAAGAAAATCCCTGTTCTCATCCACAATGGCAAGCCTGTTTGTGAGTCTGTTATTCAGGTTCAGTACATTGATGAGGTTTGGCATGACAAATCTCCTTTGCTTCCTTCTGATCCTTACCAGAGAGCTACTGCCAGGTTCTGGGCTGATTTTGTTGACAAAAAGGTACTCAAATTTCTTTGCTATGAAAGTTTCCTTCATTTGGTTAGACTGATTTTGGGTTTTGGAAGTTTTGGTTTTCTTTTCTGTTAAGAAGTTTACTAATTAATCCCTGGTTTTTATAGTACTGAAGTTAAGATTGTGTACTGCTAGTGGTAGTTCTATTGCCTGATCTGATCTCCCTACTAATTTGGTTTGAGATTATTTGTGTTTTGCTTCTTTTTCCCCACTTTGTTTGGGTGATTTTGATAATTAGGCTTGTAATTAAGCCAAGTTTAGTACTTTAGCTTGAGTCAGAAAACTTGAAATGGTTAGTTTTGTTTGTTATTAACCAATTTAGAAAATTTCATGTTATTGGTTTGAAATGCTATTATGCCCATATATATTTGATATTATTTTGTTTTCCCATATCTTTTCAATTGAGCTTACTTAAATTGTCACATCTAGCTCTAGATCTAGTTGATAGCCTGCTTTTAGGTCATTATTAAGTTCTTGTAAAAGTTGCCTTTTGTTTGGATTCCCCCCAATTCACATTAGAAACCAGACCAAATTGTAAGTCTGCTTTTAGGTCAACAGCCAACACTATTATGATTATTATATGTTTTGTACTTATGGGAACATGGTTGATGCCCACCCCAAAAAATCACCTTACAAATATATAGTCTTCAATTATTTGTTTTTTAAGACACAATCTTGCAAAGTTGAAATCAACATGATTTGTCTCATCAAAATACTTTAACCTTCAATTTAACAATTGTGATTAAACCATTACTTTTATGGCTCTATGGGTTTGTTTTGTTTTGACATTTTCTCATTTTCCTCAATAATATAGAACATGTTAAGCCAAAGTAAGTGTTTAATGAAATGCAGATATATGACCTTGGGAGGAAAATATGGACAACCAAGGGAGAAGAACAGGAGACAGCAAAGAAAGACTTTATTGAGAGCCTTAAGCTATTGGAAGCAGAGCTTGGAGACAAGCCTTTCTTTGGGGGAGACGCACTTGGTTATGTAGATGTTGTCTTTGTTCCATTTTATTGCTGGTTTTATTCCTATGAGAAGTGTGGCAACTTCAGCATTGAGGCAGAGTGCCCCAAGCTGATAGCATGGGCTAAACGGTGCATGGAAAAGGAGAGTGTTTCCAAGTCTCTTCCTGATCAAGAAAAAATCTATGACTTTGTTTTGCACTTGAAGAAAGTCTTTGGAATCGAGTAAACTTTGTCGATCGGCTAGAGAAAAACTGTTTCTTTTTACCTGTGTCATGTTTTATGTTTTGTAATAAAAGATGGCACTTAGTTGTGCCTGTGGTGATTGTTTAGTGTCGCTGGGGGGTGAATGTTTTCTTCCTGATTTGGAAGATTAAGCTCATCAGATGAATGTAAAATTTGGAATTGGTAATAATTATATGTAGATTTTATGTTCTGTTTTCTTGTTATCCTTTGTGCACATGTTCTTCGAGGATATTCCCCAATTCAGCCGTCCATGGGCCATCAAATTGTGGCTCTGCGCATTTTGGGCATCCCCAACCAACTTCTGCAATATCAAAATGTAGTTATCAATTATCATCGGAAGGTTTCTAAGTTCACCTAATTTCTGCAGGCCATTTATTTTAAAGTTAGTGTCTGGTAAACTTTTAGTGGTTGAAATTTGAGTTCCATTGATTTCGAAAATGATCTAAATCCAAAATGACAAGAACATGACCAATCTAAAAAATTTGACTTCAATGTACCCAAAAAAAAAAAAATCTAACTTGAAACAGGTTTCAAACCAGATTTGTTTAGTGGATTCATTTTTGGGCCACATTGCCAATACATAAAGAGTAGTAAATATATAGAACAAAACATGAGCTTAAGTTAATTTTAGCTACCCAGAAGCTTGATCATTTGCATGTATAGCAAAGAAAATCAAATAAGCTGCACTCACTTTCCTTCAAAATAAGCAAGAATTGAAAAAATAGTTTGTGCCAAGGCAAGCAAGAGCAAGGCAGAAGCAGCAAGAAAGGAGATCATTGCCCATGGAGTGTTACAATAATCATGCCTTAACTTTGCCTTCCATATGTTCCGACGTTGCTTGCAATGCTTGTTGATATCATCAAACGCCTTGGCGTAATAAAAATTGTCACGCGGTGGGAAGCTGAAATCACGAAGCCTATTAAACATGGTGGCAACAACTTCATCATCTCCTAACCAATTAGTGATAATACCGCGACGACAGAGTATTTCCACATCCTTGCCTGAATTGATCAAACTATCCATGAATGTAACGTAATCCGCCACAAACGTTGGACGGCCTATGATGAATTGTTCATATGCCATGAGGTTACGGAACAAACGCTCTGTATCATCATAAATACTCAATGTTGGTATCATCATTTTTCCCTTGTCAAAACTTATGTCAAATAAACTGTCTCCTTCAACCTCAACCGGCTTGAGTTTGTGTTCCACTTTGATCTTCTCAAACTTGATTCCTGCCTCTCTAAGCTCCGAAGCACAACGTATGAATCTCCATCTCTCAGGCTCGGAACTCCCCTTTTTCGGCCAGTAACGCTCCATTCCTTGAGGAGAAGGAAGCAAGTGATCGTGCACCAAGCCAAGTAAATGCTTGACATTTTGGCCAGAGGCCTTATGGAAGAGTAATCCTGGTCCTGGCATTATAGAGGCGAAATAAATGAGTGACATGGAAACGAAATAAGCTTCTTGACAATGATTTGGCAACACGTTCTTGCAATTCATCATGTCAAACAGCTTCAATAGTACAAAAAAGGGTAACTGATTTTCAAGTAGTAACAAATCATGCGTTAATGTAATCTGATTTGCCTTGACAAAATCATCGCAATAATTCCCTCCGAATTCTTCCGTCATCGATCTCATAATTAACTGAACAATAAAGCAACCATCGAGAAGCATCATCTCTACAAAAGATTCAGGGCTAAAATCATCATCTACAGCTTGTTCATAACACTCACGAGCTTTCACTTCCATGGCTCTCATGGCATCGACGTACTTCCCCACATTCTCATTTCGCTGTAGAAGAAACATTTTTAGATAATGCAATTTGTGTATCTCCATAGCCCTTAGATGATGCTTACCACGATGGTAAGGACCAATTGAAATTATATGTGGTTCGTATGCCTTTTCATTAATCCGACGTAGTTGATGAGGCACTCTGAAGACGAAACTATCCTCGGATCTTAAAGAAAGACTACACAGTTTCTCATCTAATTGGATGGCAATTCGGTCACTTGTAGAATTCTCCATCCCCTGCTCCAAACTACAAACAGACTCCAGCAGGTAGGTAAAGGTTCATGGATTAAACAACAATAACTAGGAATAAATCAACGGAAAACTTAAAATTGGAATACGAATTAAGCTAACTTACTTCTCATTTGCCAAGGTGCTTACCAAATTGGAGTGGAACTCTGGGATAACCGATAATTTTGGTTTTCTATCTGCCTTTTGAAACAAAGAAGAAGGAAGTGTTCTATAATATGGGACCTCTTAATTATTGTAGTAGTTTGATTGGGAACATATTTGGAAGAAAAATACTAGCTAGTACAATAATTGAAGCAAATTTCCAAATTTAATAATTGTATGCGCATTTTCTTTTCCCACTTGATGACCGGGAATAGGGAAGAGCCCCACACCTAGGGGTGATCATCGGGTCGGTTTTCGAGTCAATCGGGTCAGTCGAGTTGGTTTCAACCAAAACCGAAGTTATAATATACCAACCGACAACCGACCCGACTAAATGGGAAACCATCAAAACCGAAACCAATCGATTTCGGGTCGATTTTCGGTTTGAATATATTGTACATATATATATATTACATATTAATAATATATACTATATATTATTAAAATAAAATTCTTACATGTATATATATTCTTATTTCCATATATATATTCTTATTTAATAAAATATTTTACATATTAAAATAAAAATGATTTTTGGATATAAATAATATATATAATTAAAATTAAAAAATATATAATATAACTAAACTCTATGTGCAAAACGACGTCGTTTTGCACCTTCGGTTTCTCGGGTCGGTTTCGGTTCCCAATTTCATATCGACAACCGACCCGTAAAACCATTAAAACGACTTCTCCAACCGATTCAACCGACCCATTTGAACAAATTTCGGTTCGGATCGGATCGGTTTCTCGGGTCAACCAATTTTTGATCACCCCTACCCACACCAAAAGGGCTAACCGGCTAAGGGAAGATTTATAAAAAGTTAAAAAGTGTCATGACTTTTCAAAAAGGTTCCTTTCCTTTCTCTTTCTTTCTGCTAGGTTTACTTTTGTTTTATCCCATTGGTAACTTCATGTCATTGCTTTCATCAGATTACCATTTACCACAACTGTTAAAGCCTAAAGGACTGTTTATTGTTGATTTGATACCTATTCTATGAGAAGTATGGCAACTTAGGCATTGAAGCAGAGCATTCCAGGTTAATTTATGGGCATGGAAAAGAAAAGCGTTTCCACTCTTTCTGACCAAGAAAAGGTTAGTTGATGGGCTAAATGGTTTCATTTTACACGTTTTTATGGTTTTGAAATATAACAGTTGAAAGTGGGTGGATAAGGCCATAATCTATCTAATGGTGTTTAAGGATTTTGGATTTCGGTAGACCCATACTTTTAGTAATTATAGGCCTTCTAATTGTGGGTTGAAGGTCCTTTGATAAGGCCCAAGACAGGTGAAGGTAGGAAATCAAAGCGTGGCCTTGCAATTTTCAATTGCAACTTCAGCCTCAAATAATATCCTCCAAAATCAAGAGGTTATTATCAGGTTAATACAAAACGTATTGATTAGGCCAATTGGGTTGAGTTGATAAGACTTTAGACCTCTATTTGTAAGGTTTCGAGTTCAAGTGGTACCAATAGTTCTCATTAATGGATGATCTGTGTAAGTATCACTGAAAGTTGATTAGAAAAATTCCAATAATCCTCTCTCGTCTCTCCTTCCAATTGAAAATGACCATTGTTCCGGTTACTCCTAGCAATGAAGCGCAAAACACTAGTTTAACACATTTCCAATAATCATTTTGCAACAAAACTCCATTATTGAATACTAGTACTAGTACTAGTTTTGAACTTTTGATGGTTTTGCAAATACTATTGCAAATTATGACGAACAAAAATTAAAGTAAGAAAAACCACAATAATTGCAAATTGAACCACCACTTTCTTGAATTTTTTATATAAAAAATATTTATTACTCCATATTCTTTTTTGAATAAAAAGAAAATCCCATATTTGGTAGTCTCATGTGTATTTGTCAATTGATATAGGGTGCTAAATCTTGTGGAGTCCCCTTTATCTCCCACAATCCAATAAGTGGCCCTCCTTCTCCAATCAAGGATAACCCAATTATTCTCTCACAATCCCCCCCATTTACCTTCTCCAATTTTCTTCACTTCAATCCTAAAACCAATTCTCAATTTCTCACCAGGAAGCCTAAGCCAAACCCAAAAGCTCCCTAAATTCATCAATGGCTTCTCTTCAGCAAACTTCAACTTGTCTTCAATCCAAGCTCCTCCCATCTTCCAGACTCCCCAGGGCCCTTCCCTCTCTCAACCTCTCCTTCTCCGCCACCTTCCCTTCCCTCAAACTCTCCACCACCACCCGCCCTCTCAATGGCGGCGCCAGAATGTCAGCCACCGCAGCTTCCAGTTACGCCGTCGCTTTAGCAGACGTAGCCAAGTCCAACAACACCCTCGACTCCACCTGCGCCGACATCGAGAAAGTCGAGAAAATCTTCTCTGACCCTCAAGTCCTCGACTTCTTCGCCAATCCCGTCGTCGACGTTACAAAGAAGCGTCAGGTTCTGGATGAGATAGCCAAGGGCGAGGAGCTTCAGCCCCACGTTGCAAACTTTTTAAACATTTTGGTTGATGCCAAGAGGATTGATATTTTCAAGGAAATCGTGAAAGAATTCGAGGCTGTTTACAATACGCTGACTAATACAGAGTTGGCGGTGGTGAGTTCGGTGGTGAAGTTGGAATCTCAGCATTTGGCACAGATTGCGAAACAGGTGCAGAAATTGACTGGTGCTAAGAATGTTAGGATCAAAACTGTGATCGACCCAAGTTTGGTTGCTGGGTTTACTATCAGATATGGAAGCTCAGGATCAAAATTGATTGATATGAGTGTTAAGAAGCAGTTGGAAGAGATTGCTGCTCAGCTTGATTTGGGTGACATTCAACTTGCTGTATGAGTTTGAATTTTTTTTTTTTTTGAGAACTTGATTTGGAACCCCTTTTTGTTCTGGTTATTATTGTAATTGAAATGATACTTTTAATGTTAATTGTATGAAATTTGTCTAATATATATAGTATTAAGATTGTGGAATGAACATATGTCAGACTCAAGTAAGCATCTGAAAAAGGTATGTCAATGTACTTAACTTCTAAAGTGTTCAAGAGATGTTGGATACTGATGCATACCCAATGTGACTGCGATTTCAAAGAATTTCCACTTAATTTCAGAACAAATTGGTTCTTTTCTCCATGTTTCTCATTCTCAGAGAAGTAAGAACTTGATGGATTAAGCCATAGGAAGTAGGAACAATGAGTTTGATACTTCATCTTCAAACTAAAGAGGAATTTGGTAACCTGGTGCTGCTGATAAAACATATGGTCACTGGCACATTTATATGAACCAGGATGATCCAACTTCAGGAGCAATTTTTGGTTCAAACCAGGGACTCTGCTAATAACAGAAGGGTAGTAGCAAATTTGATGGGGATTTCTGCAAATGGTCAGGTCAGTCATGGAATTCTGCTTTATTAGCAAATTTGAAAATGTATATTTTTCAAGTGGATTTTTGGAAGACTTGTTAGAATTTTGGGTTTGCTAGAGGAGAAGGATGGCGAAATCGGGCAGAGTTGAAGTATAAAAACCATTTTTGATTTCTGCTTCTCATTTACAGAAATATAATCCTCATTTCAGTATGGTAACAGCAATGAAATCTGTAAAATTGAAAGGAAATGACTAATGTTGAAGAACTAGTAGATCCCAATCTGTGCAGGCCAATTTGTATTTTCTTCTTCTTCTTGCAGGCCAAATTGCTTCTTCTTGCCAATTTGTATTTTGTTGGCTTTCTTTTGTTTATCTTCTTCTTGCTTTGTCTAATGCTTAGTTGCTAGAAATCAAGCCATGGCCAATGGAAGTAAGGTTAACATTGAAAGCAAAATAGCTTCAAGCTTAAAAGCAATCAGCCAATCACTTCATCTAAGCAAATCTTCCCAACTTTCCAATGGAGTAGCAAGAAGAGAAGCAAACAATGCCAAAAGAGTGTTTTACCTTGAGTTGGGCCGCCTTCTTTGGTCCACAATGTGACCCGTTAACTCTGGGCTTGTATTAAGAGTTTCAACACATAAATATAATTGCTTACTGTCGGGCCGGCTAACCCAACAAAACTTCAACCAGGCCCAGGAACGCTCCCGAATCTTGATTCATTTACGATGCCTCTAGATAATAGTGCCATAGGATAGACTTTACGTTATTTTCTACAAATATTATTGATGTTGATAGTTCCACCAAAAAAATAAAATGTATAATTGATGATTTAAATAATAAAATGAAAGATAATTAATCTATCATAAATAACTCATCTACCTACCAAATATTCAAATAAATAAATTACAAACTAAAATCACATTTTGTGAGACTTGAACCCAGGACCTCACGGTCCAAATACAATACATCTACCAGTTGAACTAACAACTCAGGTTTAATATCATATTTTGTTGACTGTTGTATAACTTTTGAATTAGTTAAGTTTCAGGTCATTATTTGTTCCCACATAGAACAAAAAATGGTGGAATTATTTGCCGTTGACCTGTTGACCTTAGTAGTTGCGGTATCTATATCCTAATTAATTTATGAAATAAATTTTACATTTATATGTGATGGTTGAGTAGGCTCCACTATAAAGCACCAACAGAATTACCACAAGGTTTCTATCAAATTGAGCCACAAATCTTATACCTAAAAGAAAAGGTCGATACTAATTTGGAATAAGACAACAATTTCAATTTGATAAGAACTTAAAAAAGGTAACAAGATTTCGAAATTAATGCTTGCTTTTTGGCACATGATAATTATCGATGAAAAAATCATCATGCTACTTGTAACTTGTCCCAACCATCAACATTTCAAATGGTATAGTGCTATATATTGAGTAGTACTCCCTCTGTCCCTAATTATAAGTCCCTTTTTGGTCAACCAACATCAAACTTTGACTAATGATTTATAAAAAAATATATAAAATTTAATTTTAAAAAAATATGTGTTGAAAAGTTTGTAATTCAAAGTTTATTAGTGTTATTTTTAAAAATTATATTATTTTATATATTTTTTATAAACAATGGTCAAAATTTGATTTGGTTGACCAAAAAGGGAATTATAATTAGGGACAGAGGGAGTAACTTCTAATATGATTCGTTAGTAGTTATTAAAAAGTTTTAATAATCATATGAGAGGTCTACCTATTTATGGATAAGTTAACTTATCGAATCAAGATACCAGAGAATTTGGTTTAATTAGTTAGCAAGTGTACATGTTTTGTTTTGTAAGTTTAAATATATCAGATCCAAATCACACGATTCTTAGAATTTTTTACGTTGTATTCTTAAATAAAATATTTTATACCCAGAAAAGTAACATTGGGTACTCAATTCTTCATGAATGGGTAGCAAAAATAACTTGATTAAATTAAATAAATTTTTTTATCAAGAATAAGAATTCATTTTTAGTAGAGAAAAAGTAATGAAATACTATGCGTTTTAGAAGTTGTTACTACAATACTAGTAGTAAGTTTAGTACAATTACTTGGTAGCAAAAGATTGAGAAAAATGCCAATAGCCAAATTGAATAAGATAAATAACACAAACAACTTTGTGATATTATCGTGAAAGAGAAATGTGGAAATCCAATGCGCTTGGGGAAGTGTGGCCAAGCCTTGAATGCGCATTGAATGATTTCACCGGTTCCCTTACCTAAATCCATTAATAAGTATTCAAGAAACTGCCGTATGCTTCATCATCACACATTCTATAGGAAATTACTAAGAAGAAGAAGAAGAAAAATAGGAGAAGGAAGAAGTGAAAGAAAAAACTAGGAGATATGGAGAAGAGTGAGAAGAGTAATGGTGGAGCTGCTGCTTTTGCTTCAAGGTCTCCTATGGCTTTGATGGGTTCGGGCAGCTATGAAAACGAAGAGGCCAACACCGGCATGAGGACTGCCGAGACCATGTTGCGTTTGGTGCCCATGGCTTTATGTGTTGCTGCTCTTGTAATCATGCTCAAGAATTCTCAATCCAATGACTTCGGCTCTGTTTCCTACTCTGATCTTGGTGCTTTCAGGTCTTTCTTCTATCATTTCTCCTAATAAATTTCTGATTTACTAGTTTGATTTTGATCAACAACCTAGCAATTTCCCACCTGCAAAAGTTTTTTAAACAATCATAAACTATGATGAGCTTTTCTTGTTTTCATATTATAAAAAAAGAATCATTTTCTCTTGTAGAGATGCTTGTTTAATATTGTTTCCTTCCTATTAAACTAAACCCATATACTTGAGAATCTTAAGGAAATTAAATGGAAAATAGAAAACGTTTTCTATAAAGTAAATTGTTCACTTTTTGATCGTTTAATTCATCCCTAAATAAGCAAAAATGCATAGAATATTTCCTTTTCAGTGTGATAAGTTTGTTGCCATATAGTTGTAGACTCTTAGATCAGTTTAGTTGACTAAATTAAGAAAGTGGTACCCAAGTGACAAATTAACTAACCTATATCTTGACATTTACATGATTTACTTCTTCAAATTCCATTTTAGTTTATATTTTGGAAAAAAATATTTATGTGTTCTAGATCATCTACCTCTAATAACCCTCACAAACAATTAGCTTAAACTATAAAACCCATATCTAATGGTAATCTAATTTTCTTGTTTACACCATCAAAACTAGGCATCTTTTTTCCAATATAGCAGCTTGGAAAGAGGAAATTCATAGTTATTAGCCTTTAATCTTCCTTTAACTATTAGAATTAATGAAACCATTAAGCACTTATAATTTGAGAAAATATTTGTGATGATTTTGCCTCTCTGATTCCTCTGTTCAAACAGAAATCAGCTGGCGAACTATGTTCATGATTCATACATACATTATACATAATTCCTCAAACTATGGGCATAAATTATTTAATATGTTTGCAACCTTAATATGCAGGTATTTGGTACATGCAAATGGAATATGTGCAGGGTATTCCCTTCTTTCAGCTGTCATTGTAGCCGTGCCTCGTCCCTCCACAATGCCTCGAGCTTGGACTTTCTTCTTCCTAGATCAGGTACTCGATTTAAACTTCCACTAACATTGATTGAGGCTAAAGCAATATCATCACCATCATTTCATAATGTTAATCTGTTTGATTTGATCCAGATTTTAACATACGTAATCCTGGCGGCGGGTGCCGTCTCATCGGAGGTACTCTACCTAGCAAACAAAGGAGATGCGGCAATCACATGGAGTGCAGCCTGCGGCACATTCACCGGATTCTGTCATAAAGCAACGACATCAGTAATCATCACATTCATAGTGGTTGCTTGCTATGCAGTGCTGTCATTGATCTCTTCATACAGACTTTTCAGCAAGTTTGATGCACCTGTGAACTACCCCACCAAGACTATTGAGACTACTGTCTTCCATGGTTAAAATTGATCATTATATATTAATTAGCAAAAAATTTCACATTCTGATTTCTAATAAGAACAAAGTTGCCCTATATAGAAATGTTAATGCCATATATAAATATGGTGAAAAGTAGATGTGCTGCTCTATTCATGACTCTTTATGTAATCTTCAGAGTACGGCTTAACTTATACCCCTTATAATGTTGTTGTATGATAGTATTATTTTCTTGCGTTGTAATTACCTTAATGCCCAAAATGATACAGACCAAAAACTCGCATGTAATTAAAAAGGGTTTAAATTGGCTAAATGCGCAATTTAGGTATTAACGTTTGCCGCGAATAACAATTCAGGTACTACCGTTAATCTTTCTGTCAATTTAGGTGCTAACGTTATCGGGACGGGTCAAAATAGGTCAAAATCAGACGGTTCCGTCTGTTGGCAAAAACACGCACTAATTGGCCGCGTGAGTCAATCTACGTGGCTATTAAATAGCCACATGGCATCTGAAAAGATTTTTTTTTTATTTTTTTAAGGCAGAAAACGAAAAGAAAATAATAAAAGGGGTTTAAAGAAAAAAAAAATTAATGAAAAATACTAAAAAAACAACGGAAATTAAATAAAAAGGCCAATTTTTTTTCTTTCTTCTTCTTCTTTCCTTTCCTCCCAACCAAACCCTGATTTTTTCCCCTTCTTCTTCTTCGGTAAAGAACCTTAATCTTCTTTATCTTCTGCATCACTTTCTTTACCTCGTTTTCTTGTTGTTGCTTCTTTGCCCATCACTTCCTTGAACTCTTTGCAGTCTCTATGCCACATATAACCATAATGAAAGCAAAAGAGGGGAAGCGGATCCACGCCGCCGTAGAATCAATTGCTGCTTCGAATGGTCTAAAATCAGGCCTCCCTCACAGTAGAATCAATTGCTACTCCTGGTCCGTTGACGCCTCCGCCGGTTGCTCGTCGTCGTTGTGGTTGTTGCTGCGGAAGCTGGTGGCGGCGCTTCCATTGCAGCAGGGAATCCGGATCCAGCAGCAGTAGGAAGAGACTGGTCAATAGTGCAAGTTTCGGGGGAAGAATAAGGATCTCATTGATGATTTTCATGTTGTTGCATGACTAAAGTAGAAGAACAGTCCCAATTTGCATGGAGATGGTGGGTATTCCCTTGCTCTATGTCGCCATTATTGTCAAGAATTGCAAGCAGAGCCTTGTGTTCTTCTTCTTGGAACCAGAAATCGTTGGCCCAACCACCAACAGGGTAGAAAAACTCCTTGCAAGCATAAGTAAAAGGGTCTTGAGTTTGAAGATATGGTTTTGAAATTCTGATTCCATGGGTGATAAGAATTTTTACTTTCCGTTTTTGATGCTCTTTGATCCCCTTCTTTAACAAACTCAAACCTCCATTTTCAATAACAATTCACTGCCAAATCCCCCATTTCCATTCCCTTTTTTCCTTTTTAATTTACCTACTATATATACTTAGCTCTGTTTTCTGGGTTTAGGAAAATGAAAGGTATTTCCTCATTTGCCTTTTCTCAATCTCAGACCAATTTCAAATGATTCAGAATTTTTAATTTCAAATTGGGCTTGAGTTAGTTGGTGTTAAAGTTTCAAACTTTGTCCTTGTCGAATTGGGTTTCTGCTCTTTGATTTAGCTTGGTCAAACTTTGTCCTTGTCGATAATTCTAGATTGTTTTAATGATATTGATGCTCTTGATAGGTACCAAATTGAAGTACAAGTCTGGGATGATCGTTGGGGGGAGTAGTCTGGTCTCTGGTGCACGATTGCGGGGTTAGTGGAGCAATTGGGTACTTTTTGGAGCCTTTGATCTTGTTTGGATTGTCCACTAGTGACTGGGTTTGTTCTTGATGTTCTTGAGGTGTTCTTGAAAAAAGGGTGCTTTGATCCAAAAAAGTATAAGATGAAAAAAAAAGTTGTTAGGTATATATAGAAATTTAATAGGTGGGTGGCGGCTTAAAAAAAGTGGAAGGAAAAAAAATTGAAAATGTTTTTTTAAAAAAAAAAATTTAAGAGGTATATTTAATAGTAACTAGTATTTACTTCCACGTGCAACGATACTCGTATTTAAATTAAATGAAAATTAAAATAATGATTGAAATTAATTATATATGTAGAGCTGTCAAATCTGAGCCGAACCCGACAACTCGTCCAATCCAACATGATCCGATTTGATAAAAAAAGTAAACGATCAGACCCAACCTATTCAGACACGACAAACTATATATGCAGTTTTCTAAACTTCACCAGTGGTGGATTGTAAAATAAAATCGAATAATAAATATATTAAATAAAATTAAGAATTAAGAATTAAAAAATTATGCTTTTTTGGTGCAAAAAAAAATTAACGCTGACCAAATTGAGCTGAACCTAAACCTGAAAAATCCAAAACCCGGATGATCCGAAACCCGATTGACCCGAGGTCACTCTAATCCGCCTAACCCAATTAGACCTAGTAGACCTGAACCTAGATGAGTCGAAACCCGAATGACTCGAGAAAATTACCTTATTGATTTGATTTAGAACCATATTTAACCTACCAATACACGCTATAAAAATACCAATACACGCTATAAAAATAGAAAAATAAAGTGAATCACAATAATTAGATTTTAAATAAATTGTTAACTTAATTTGTTAAAAAAATAGTTAATGATTAGCTAATTTATTTTAACTTTTAAACTTGATAATAATACTTTTATCAGTTCATATTATAATTGAAATGGATCCATAACTACCAAAAAAACTCCAATCTTTTAAAAGTAAAATGGTAAAAATAAAATATTTATTAAAAATATTCAATTTAATCGAATAAAAATAGAGTTTTTAGTAGAAGAATTGTAAAAGTTTATTTCTAAAAAAATTGTAAAAGAATATATTTTAAAAATTCTAATATGTCTAAGGTTTTTAATTAAAATAGTAAAATGATAACAACAAAATAGTTATAAGGATATTAGATATAATTAAATAAAAATAGATTTTTTTTACAGAAAAATAAAAATAGAGTTTTTAGTTCAGTAAAACTATAAAAGTATATTTAAAATTTTCTAATACATCTAAGTTTTTTTTAATTAAAATAGTAAAATGGTAAAAATGATATAGTTATAAGAATGTGAGACTTTTTTTAATTATACAGCAAGCAATATATCAAGCAAAAAATCAATTATAAGTCAAATAAAATAATTGCACATTAGGGAAATAATAAATTTTAATCATAATACATTATTATAAACTTTCAAATAGTAAGATGTCAATCATAATAACTTTTTAAATTAGAATGGTAAAATAAAATAATTATAAAATATTGAATTTTTTGAGATAATAAAATATTGAATTTATTTAAATGAAAATAGTGTTTTTAGTAGAATAAAACTGTATATTTTGAAAACAAAAATAGTAAAAAAATAAAGCAATTATAAAGGTATTAGATTTAATTGAATAAAAATAGAGTTTTTAGTAGAATAAAACTATAATAGTTTTTTTTTTTAGAGAAAAAAACTATAATAGTTAAGTAATGACATTTAAGAAATATGTTTGAATAATAAGGGTATAATGGTCGATTCAATTAGAAAAATAAGGATATAATAGTCGATTCAAAAGTTTCTCATAACTCGTACTTTTATATATAGTATAGATTGATTTTAATAATTATTAATTTTTTTAAAAAGAAAAGACACGTGTCAGCATTTTATTGGTGCATGCCACGCTGGCAACTAAGTCAGCGGGTCAGAGTGCGTTTTGTACACGCACTGCTGATGTGGGCAATTTTGACCTGTTTTAACTCAACACGATAACGTTAGCACCTAAATTGACACAAAGACTAACGGCAGTACCTGAATTGTCATTCGCGGCAAACATTAATACCTAAATTGCGCATTTAGCCGTTTAAATTCTATTAGGATCATCCTAAAATAGGGTGATTTTAGGATTCCATTAGGATAGTGTCACCTAATTAAATTTGAATCATCATTAAATTTTAATTTACACCCTGCCACACATGATTAAATATTTATTAATTACCTTAACCTAATCTTAACCCCAATTATCTCATCTTTTTCTTCTTATCGTTTTCTTCTTCTTCTTTTGTACCGCTTCTTCTTCATCTCATCTTTTCTTCTTCTTTTTTTTACTGCTTCTTCTTCATCATAATAATAATCTCTGGTTTCCCTAAAAAAATCTCTCTTATCTCCGCCTCCCTCTCCCTCTCTCTCTTCTTCTCTGTCTTTCAAATCTGGAAAATTTCCATGGACTTTTGGCTACTTCATCGCCATTATCAGCGGCAACATCTTCCTTGTCACTAAACATGTCGAACTCGTTTGGATATGGTGAATTTGAAGGTAACAATGGTAATAATGGGTTGTTGGGATTAATGGCGGATTATCAGATTGATAAGTTCCTTCTAGTTTGAATGTGCAGAAAAGTAAAATTTCTCCAACAAAAGATAAATTAATTTCCCAAGAAACAATTTACTAAATTTTACTTGGAAAATAGGGAGATGTAGAGATTTATCTAGAAAATAAAAGAGAATTCCTAATCCGCTTCTCCTAATCTTCTTGATTGTTTTTCTAGGGTTAAATTTCTTTTTTTTGGACTAATTCGTAAGTTAAATATTTCTAACTTTTTTTGTGTTTGTTAATTTTAATTTTTAATTAAGGTTAAGATTAGGTTAAGGTGACTAATAAAAATTTAATCAGGTGTGGCATGGTGTAAATTAGGATTTGATAATGATTCAAATTTGATTAGGTGGCAACATCCTAATGGAATCCTAAAAACACCAATTTTTAGGATGATCATAATAGAATTTAAACCCTTAAAAAAGACTTTGGTTTATCTCCTCCTTAAGTAAACTCCTTTTTTTATCCCTATTTTTTCCTACATAAGAACCGGTATAATAAAACGGCAATGACTATAAGGCTAAGCATGTCTTCATCAAACCTCGAACTTACTGAGGGGGAGCTTCATATATAGTAACACCATGCGAAGCATCATGACCCATGTTAGATAACTGATCCGCACACCGGTTTGCCTTTACAGAAAATGTGTCTAATTTTCAGTATCCAGTCCCCTTTGATAAGCTCGATCCAAGCAATCTTTAATCAAAGTGTAATAAGAATGAGAATCAATCATCGTGTACTTGAGAATGAACAACCACCACTGCATCGAGCTCCACTATAAAAGGCGAAAACTCCCTCTCCTTTGCAGCTTTGCTAGTAACAACCCTTGTCGTATGCCTTTATATATATTATTGTTTAATTAGATTGTTTACTATTTTGTTTTAGAAAATCTTAAAAAGAATTTGAAATCGCACCCTCCCCCTTCTAGCTACTTGCAATTGGACCAACACCCCATGACAATACTTGAGTGCAATCTTGTTTCTATGACTTGTCTGGTGATGTATGATGGATTGTTGCCTCTCTTTGATTTGCTTGCCAATTCTTAGTAGCTAGCTATATGCTTGATGGGATTGAGGCTACTGCTCTGACTTTGGATTGCTTTTTGGGTCTGCACAAATGCTTTGTGAAAGTATGCTCATGATGCATGATGATAAATGTTACGAAAATGCTTGCTGCCATGATATGTGTGTGTGTGTGTGTGTATACATGCTCATTGTTGGGTTTTTGGAAGGGTTAACAATGGTTGAAAATGAGTTAACAGAGAAGGGAAAAAACAGAAAACTTTGTTGATGAAAAATGACGATAAAAAAGATGTTGATCCCATTTGAGGGGATAATTTTCATTGAACTTCAAGCTGATATTTATACATGAATTGCTGTCATACTTAGCCAATGAAAACAGAGTTGCAAGTAGACTAGAACAGCTAGGTTACAAGTAGTAGCTTAGAATTAAAACTCCCTGAAAAGTAAATTTAACAAGGCTAAGCAAATACATATTACTGGTTAATAAAAAGGTAAGCTAATAGCACACAAAATTAGCTCCTTGTCGTTTTCCATCACTTGAAGTTCTTCAATTTGGTTGGTTCAAAATTGCAGCAGCTTGATAAGCTTGCTGCTGTCAAGGCTTTGCTGATGTTTGCTGAAACAGGCCGCTTACAAGAACAACTTTGTCAACCAACTTCTAACACTCATGCATTTGGGAATCTTATGATGTCCATATAGATACACGATTCTAATATGTATGCTAAAATGTTTCATGCTAATGATTGTGTGTACATGCCCATGCATTTGGGAATGCTATACTGCCTAAGAATGTTGAATGAATGGATGGAAATGGTGAATGTGCTTGGTTAACGAATGCAAGGATGCAACTGCTTTATTATGCATTATGCATTATGAGTGATGTGATGACTGGAAAATGTAGAGGCTATTTGTCATGGCCAACCCCTTGTATAGGGCCATGACTTGGGTAGAGGGTCAACCTTAACTAGTTTTAGGATTTTTGTCCCCTTTTTAACCAACATCAATGGTTGTTGGTAGTAAACCCCTTTATAAGCTCGTTTAGCTCTTTGAGGGGGGTAAGCAGTTAGCAGATAGTTGGGCTGTCTCACTGGTTAAGGTATGTATCAACACACCTCCTAGGGCTGTCCCCTCTGGCCCTAGGTAGGTAAGTCCTGAGACTTTTTTGTAAACTCATATTATTTATAAAACTAAACCATTTTCCCCTCTCTGAGGGGAGGGGGTCAATGGGCTAGTCGCGACTATATATGCCCCGGGGTTATGTCACTTGTCCCTTACTAACATTGTCGCTTAATGTTTACTTGTTCAGATCGAACAACGGATTGACTGACTTGATCGAGAGAGCCCATTCAAGTGCCACACGGATGAGTCTCAAGCGAGAAAAGACTTAGTCCGTGACACTATGCATGATAGTACTTCAATGAAAATGCATGAAATTATGCTTTGCATAATGCCATGAGATGCTTTATTAGGATGATTATATATATACTTTCAGTGTAAAGTTTAAACTCCACAAACTGGTTGAGAAGTTGACATATATCTCATTTCTTAATTAAATTTGTATTTAAAATTAATAACTATTCCTAAAGGACACATATCAACCCTTAATCCCCGCATGTATAGTCTGCTAAATTCAACAGTATAATTTTGTGTGTAACTTAACCCAAAACAAAGAAATGAGAGATAATTAAAAAGAGCTTGGTCCAAAAGCCCAAAACGAAAGGATAAGAGAAGCAAAGCCCAAGTTACTAACTTATCCCCAAAATAAAAAAAAAATTAAAAAAGAAAATGGTTAACTTAAATAAATAGGGAATGATTTGAATACTACTAAACCCCCACTACTACGATGTACTACCAATTTAAAAATGACACACTAATTAGCGGATATTGGTAATATCCTAAGTGGGGGATGTAGTACTACTTGTATCCTCTCCCAAATAAATATACACAAAAATAAAAAATAAAATGGAAGAAATTAAAAGAAAGGTCAATCGGGAAAGGCACAATATTTCTTGGGTTTCTGAGTTGGTTCTGGTTTGAAGTGTAGTTGAGGTTGGTGTCAGGAACAACATTTGCTGGGGTTCTTTTCCCTCTGAGCTGGTCTTGTAAAGATCATCTTTCAACTTCAAGGCTTGAATCTCTTGGTTGAGACGCTGTATCATCTTTCTCAGCATTTTAAATTGGAAAATGAAGGATGGTGGTTTTCTTATCGCAGTTTCACTAAAATCAAGCTCCTCCAAAGATTCTACTTGCTGCAAACTCTCTGGCAAAATTTCAAGTTTAGAGCAGCCAGAGAGATTAAGAATTTTTAGGCATTTCAACCCATTAATGTTGCTTGGGAGGCTTGCCAAGTTTCTGCAACCTTTCAGATTCAATCGAACAAGACCACTCAGATGTCCAATTAGAGAGGGAAGATGTCGAATGCCTGTCCCATCTAAATAAAGCTCAACCAAACATTCCATTTCCCCATCAATCTGATCTGGTAACCTTTCAAGATTTGAGCAACCTGAAAGAATCAATGTTTCAAGAGATTTCATTCCAATTTTGGTTGGAAGTCTCCTAAGACTTTTGCAGTCTCTTAGATTCAGAAATTTGAGTCTTCTTAGAAGTCCGATGGAGGGATGAAGATCTACTATCTTGATACAACCTTCCAGAATCAAACTCTCGAGATTTGGAGCCATTGTAAAGTCTGGCGTCTTAATGAGATTCTCAGAGCCTTTGAGGTTGACCAATTTCAACTGTTCTAAACGCTGTTGATCAAAACAATAATAAACAAAAGATTGAAGAGAGGGGTTAGAAAATGTTCATTTTTGTTATGTTCCCCAACTGATTATTATTCTAATAAAAAAAGCTAAAAAGGCAGGCATGAAATGAAGTGCTTCTCACTATGTTTCCCTTCCACAGTTGTTGGATGCGGCTATAAGGTAGGAGAAGTGCAACAAGGTTGTCTGGCTGGAAGCTCGAGGGCAAGGATCTGAAAGGATATCCACTCCAATCTAAAAGTCGTAGCTTATCAGAAAGATATTTGAGATTACGAGGATTTGGTGGGAGATTAGACACTTTGAGCAATCTTAATCTTTTCATCTTCAAGAAGGCTTCAGCATTCCAAGTTAACATCTTTCCCTGTTCCCAACTGAAATGCAAAACACTAAAGTGATTAATACTATACCAAGCATTCAACAGTATTTGCACACAGACACAAATTAGAGTGACTATTATCAATTCTAATTTTGATTAGTTTCAGGTTTGAATTTTAAGAATTAGAGCCTGAGGTTCATAAATAAAGAGAGCTAAGCTACCTCTTTTTGACAATTTTTGAATTTCAAGACCAATGAAATATTCATACCTGAAACGAAGATAAGAGTAAAGGGTAGAATTTAGCAAATCGAAATTCAAGTAAATGAGGGTATACCATTTAATGTCGGTGTCTATGATTTCAATTGCTTCTGTAGCCTAAAAAATCAAAGAGTAAAAGTATCAGACAACACCGGGTGAATAACAAGGACCTTTAACCAAATAATAATAATAATAATAATAATAATTATAATTGATCTTTAAGGATATGGATGAGACTCACTGTGTTCTTTGTTAGCACATCATATACATCCCTTTCCTCCCACAATCTACAACGTTTTCCGGGTTCGTCGAGAGACTTTTGCTTAACAATTTTTCTTCCCATCTCTTGTAGCAAGTCATGCATCCCCAAAGAATTGTCCTCATAAACTTTTATGATAGATTTCTTAACCAGAGTATCTATTCCAATATCCGGGAAAAACCCACAACCATCTAATACTTTTATAACAAAATCTTTCTTCTCCCCTTTAAAGAAACAAGCAATATCCAAAAATATATCCTTCTCTGTTTCTTTTAATCCATCAAAGCTTATTTGAAGCCGGTCATGAATTTCTTCATCAGAGTCTCTTTTAAGCCTTTCAATCCCGCTTCTCCATTGATCTGCATCTCTACCACAAAAAAACGAGCCCAAAACTTCAAGAGCGAGGGGAAGGCCACCAGCATATTCCACAACACGTTCAGCAAGCTCAATGAAATCATTATCCGGTGTGTCACTATTGAAAGCTTTCAAACTAAAAAGACGAAGTGCTTCATTGGCATCTAATATTGTAGGCTCATACACATCATCCACTCGAAATGATCGCAGCACATGTTCATCTCTTGTAGTTACGATGATTCTGCTCCCTGAACCGAACCAATCACGCCTTCCAACCAACCATTTTAAGTGTTGTATGTTATCAACATCATCAATAACTATAAGAACCTTTTTGTGAGATAGCCTACGACTTATCATGAAACTTCCTTCTTGGACATCAAAAAAGCTGAAATGATCTTCCGGGAAGATTTGAGAAAGAAGCTGTTTCTGTATAGAAACAAGTCCTAATTTATCTGAAACTTCTCTAACATCAGAAAGAAAGCTTTTGCCCTCAAAATGAGGTGACATTTGAGTGTAAACAACTCTGGCGAGAGTCGTTTTGCCAATGCCACCCATACCACAAATCCCTATAATGCGGATGTCATCTTCCCCAATGTCCATTTTGGAATGCAACTCTTCCAAACGTGAATGAATTCCAATCAAGTCATCAGGAATGCTAGAATAGGCTTGCCATAACTTTGCTGACACCTTTTTAACTATGTCTGCAATGAATTCTGCTTCGGGTCTACATGCACAACAGAGATCAAATGTACAGTTGCTAAGGAAGGCAATTAATGAAAATGACTTCATATATATTATGTAAAGTTAGTAAAGAAATTGAGAAATACTGTCAAGTTCTTTTTTGTATAAACTTATTGTAAGTACTAAAAGGAATCAGAAACAGTAAATTCAGTTAAACATAGCATCATCCAGCTCCCAATTTAGAGCATATAATTCTTTTTTGGTAGTGCCCCTAGCAATATGCTGCAAACCAGAAAATTTCTGACTCTAGAGATCATATAAGTTATAATTAGTACCAAATACCTTTAGGTTATATTATTTCTATTTTCTAATTAAAGAGCCAATATAACAGACAAAATATGCAATCCCAGGGGAGGGAAAAAAATAATAAAATTCTGAAAGGAAAGTAGAAAAGAAAAGAAATTTACCTATCCTTTAGATCCCATCCCTTTAAATTTGCCACTTCCGTTAAAGCAGATCGCCATCTTTGTGTCTTGTCTTTATTGTCCTTGTGTCTCTCTTCATGTTGAGCAAAGGCTTTTGCAACTCTCCCTGTCTGTTTTCTTATATCAGATGGATCCACATCATAGAAAATGGGGAAAACTTTAAGCCCTCCTTCATTTTTCTGTTTGACAATCTCGGCAAGCTCGTCCAAGCACCAACCCGAAAAAGCATAAGTTTCCGACAATACAATTACTGAACACCATGATTCCTGAATTGCTTCAAAGAGTCCCGGTGCAATTGATTCGCCAGCATACTTTTTTCGAGGAACAAAGGAAGAAGAAGAAGAAGATGATGATGATGATGATGATGATGGTGGTAAGGAGAGCATGATTAAGGAGATTAACGAGGAAAGTCTGTGTCTTTGATCAAATCTGGTTTACGAAGTAGCTCCTTAATTATAATAAAGTTTCAGCATCAAGTAAAGGAAAAACAGATCAATTTCAAGGAAAACAAGCAAACACTTCTTCTAAGCAACTTCTCCTTGCTTTCCCGTCGTCCCTTTTCCATCTCAGCTAAGAAGATTACAGTTTTTTTGGCCAAAAAAGAAGATTACAGTTCTTTTCTACCTTTAATTTAAGATGGAACATAGCGATTGGGTAAAAATGTAAAAAGTAAGTACCAAAGTTTCTTATTTCCGTATAGAAAATACTAAAGTTTCTTTGCTTTCGGCGCCACGAGAAAAGAAAAAGCACCAACATAACTAAAGCTAGTTTATTACTATAATATAACATAAAATCATATATTAGCACGCTCCATTAATGGATCAATGCTAAAAATATGCATGGTTATAATATAGATACCTAGAATGAACAACTTGCAGATTTCCTGATTTTGATGACGAGACTCTGAATACTGATTCCAGTAAGTTTATTACTTGTTCTACACTACAGCTTCCTTGAAGATTCGTAAAGCAAGGCGTGAAAAAAGCTTGTGCAAAAGATCGATCCCCATTCCCCAAAGTGAAAATAATAGAGAAGCTTCCAACACATGAGCTGAGCACTGGTACAACCTTAGAAACTCCAAAATCCAAATATTATGTACCTAATCTATTTCCCCTTTTCTTTATTTATTATTTACTTAATTCAATTAAATTCATCCACCACCAATGCTCTAATCATACTCATAGTTTAATTATTATGTAATACTAATAATTATATTATATGATCATGGATGATCGTCAAACTTTGATTAATTATCATGGTAATTGAACCTTGGTACTTGTGACCGTTGCATTTCAATTCTGGTTTAGTGGAAAGGGTTTAAATTTTTCTTAGCAAAAAGATTTGGGCCTGTTAAAATGCTAGGAGATACTACTAATGGTTCATTGTCAAGCCCTTTGAGAGGCCACTCCAGAAGGCGGAATCAAATACTGGTCTCATTGTCCTTCTTACTTCTCCTTTGTCTCAACTCTTATAATCCAAGGGGAATCCATTTCAATGCAGCTCATTCTCTCTTCTCATGGTAGTTAAATGACATGGTAATTAAGATGTTTCTCCAAGCAAGACTCAAGCAAAAACTATGTAGCAGATTTAAAGCATAATTCTTGTTAATTAAATCAAGGACTCATCGCTAAAACTTTTGGCTATGTGAAGTTACTGTACCTTATCTTTGTAATCACTTGTACATATAAATCTCTCCCTTTCTCTCTCTGACCTCAAAACATAGAGGCAGAACCTCAGAAGCCATTCAACTGAATATAACCTAAGAGCATTTTATTTCTTTTAAGTTTCCTCAATATTTTGAACCAAGGCAGATATATTAGGAATGTGCAAAATTTTGCAATGATCTGAACCTTCTATAGTTCATCCTGTTTGTCCCAACTCTCAACCATTCTTTCAATTTGATATTAATTCCTTCAACCTGCAAATAAAATTGCAAATTAATAAAATTCAAAGTAATATTAATTAAACAATATAAAGGTCTAAAAATAAAAAAAGAAAGAGGAAATTATAAAGATGAACTAATGGATTTTAGCACTACTAGTATTTTGGCAGCTTACCAGAATTAAAGCTTCTTCCGCATTATACAATTTAGAAATTGTTGCAGCCGTTTAGGTTGTGGTCTCTCTTCAATGCTGTCAGTGCCACTCTCACTTTCCTCATAGAAGTTGCGTTTTCGCTTTACAAGAAGAGCTCGAGCTCCCATCCCTCCTGTTTCTGATTCATCAGCTTCTTCTTGAGGCTGATGGGTATCCTCGATAAGTGTATTGTCAATTCGCGGAATTTGGTGACCTTTTATTATTTGTTCCATATCTTCCAAATCTTCCTCATAAACTATTCGAACCCCGCACTTCTTGACGATCCCCTTAGACGACTTTGACAAGTCAACTTTACCCTCAAACTCGAGTACATCGGATTCTAGGCTGGATGAATGCTCTGACGTTTCACCACATTTGTCCTTCAAAAAAGACGAGTTTAAATTGTCAAATGACCAATATTTTAGCCAAAGGTGGTCCTTTGTGATCGAGGCGGCATGTTCGGTAGTCAACCCACATTCTCCATTTAAACGATTGCATCGGATAGTAACAGCATTGATAAATACGCAGCAGAAAGCAACTCCAATAAACCGACTATCATTCCGAAGATGGTGAGGCAGAGGCATCTTTATCGAACATCCATCCCTTTGATGGCTGAACCATTCTGGGATTTCACTTCCAGGTAGGATAATGCTCATTTCTCTTGTTAAATTTGCCCATGCCTGCGAAAACAAAAATTAACCCCTCTGATTAGCACCTAACACGTACCATCAATTTCTTTGTGTGAGAGAGAGAGATAGATAAAGAGACCAACCTTAAGATGCTTCATCAGCAATGTTACTACATTTGTATTCTTAGCTATTCTATAGCAATTAGTTAAATGAATAGATGCATATTCTATTGAGTTGCATACAGTTGCATTCGCAAATAGTCCTACCGAAGGAATGTATGTGCTTCTTAAAAGCTCAGGCAATGATTTAAGATCCGTACAATGTCTCAATGCGAGATGCTTAAGATTAGAAAGTCGATCAAGATTTGCAGGTAGGCTGATGAAATTGTTACCACAAAGATCCAATGTTTTCAAAGAGGATAAGTGGCAAATATCGTTAGGAATAGCCCCTTCACCAAGATTGCAGTAACTTATATCCAGTTCTGTTAAAGAAGTCAAACCTGACAAAGGAGGTAAGGTTAGAGCCACTGAATTCAAACTTCCTCCTCTTTGCATTACTGTGAAAAGAGAGAGCAGATTTGGTCGTGATTTACATGGTGGTGGTCCCTTGCATCCACGGAAAGACAAAAATTTGAGACTTTTCATTTGAAAAATGAAAGACGGTGGTTTGGTTATGGCAGTTTCACTTAAATCAAGCTCCTCCAAAGATTCTACTTGCTGCAAACTCTCTGGCAAATTTTCAAGATTTGAGCAGCCTGCAAGATTAAGTGTTTTTAGGCGGTTCAACCCATTTATGCTGCTTGGGAGGCTCGCTAAGTTTCTGCAACCTTTCAAATTCAATAAAACAAGACCACTCATGAGATGTCCAATTACAGAGGGAAGATCTCGAATGCCTGTCCCATCTAAAGAAAGCTCAACCAAACATTCCATTTCCCCATCAATCTGATCTGGTAACCTTTCAAGATTTGAGCAACCGGAAAGAATCAATGTTTCAAGAGATTTCATTCCAATTTTGGTTGGAAGTCTCCTAAGACTTTTGCAGGCTCTCAAATTTAGAACTTTGAGTCTCCTTAGAAATCCGATGGAGGGATGAAGATCTACTATCTGGATACAACCTTCCAAAATCAATGTTTCGAGATTTGGGGCCATTGTGAAGTCCGGTGTCCTGATGAGGTTTTCAGAGCCTTTGAGGTTGACCAATTTTAACTGTTCTAAACGCTGTTGATCAAAACAACAATAAAAGAAAAAGAGGAGAGAGGTTATAAAAATGTTCATTTTTGTTATATTTCCTATGTGATTATTCATCTCAAAAAAGCAAACAAGGCAGGCATCAAATGAAGTGATTCTCACTATGTTTCCCTTCCATAGTTGTTGAATGCTGCTACGACGTAGGAGAAGTGCGACAAGGTTGTCCGATTGAAAGTTTGAAGGCAAGGATCTGAAAGGATATCCACTCCAATCTAAAAGTCGTAACTTATCAGAAAGATATTTGAAATCACGTGGATTTGGGAGATTATCGACTTTGAGCAATCTTAATCTTTTCATCTTCAAGAAGGCTTCAGCATTCCAAGTGATCATCCTTCTCTGTTCCCAACTAAAATGCAAAACGCAAAAGAGATTAATACTATTCACACAAACACAAATTAAAGTGACTATTATGACTTTTAGATTTGATTAGTTTCAGGTTTAAATTTTAATAATTAGAGGCTGAGATTTATAAAATAGAAAGAAGATAACAGCAAAGGGTAGGGGTCGAGCAAACCACAATTCAAGTAAATGAGTGTATACCATTTAATGTCGATGTCCATGCATTCAATTGCTTCTGTAGCCTAAAAACATCAAATAGTAAAAGCATCAGACAACACTGGGTGAATAGTTTACCATGCTAGGACTAGGACTTCTTAAAAAAATTGATCTTTAACGATATGGATGATGAGACTCACTGTGTTCTTTGTTAGCACATCATAAACATCCCTTTCCTCCCACAATCTACAACGTTTTCCGGGTTCGTCAGGAGACTTTTGCTTAACAATTTTCCTTCCCATCTCTTGTAGTAAGTCATGCATACACAAAGAATTGTCCTCATAAACTTTTATGAGAGATTTCTTAACGAGAGTATCTATTCCAATATCTGGGAAAAACCCACAACCATCCAGTACTTTTATTACGAATTCTTTCTCCTCCCGTTTAAAGAAGCATGCAATATCCAAAAATATTTCTTTCTCTGTTTCTTTCAATCCATCAAAGCTTATTCGAAGCCGGTCATGAATTTCTTCATCAGAGTCTCTTTTAAGCCTTTCAATTGTACTTCTCCATTGATTTGAATCTCTTCCACACAAGAATGAACCCAATACCTCAAGAGCTAAGGGAAGGCCATCAGCATATTCCACAACACATTGAGAAAGCTCAATGAAATCATCTTTTGGTGTATCACTATTGAAAGCTTTCAAACTAAAAAGACGAAGTGCTTCATTTGCATCTAATATTGTAGGCTTATACACATCATCCACTCGATAAGATAGCAGCAAATGTTCATCTCTAGTAGTTACCATGATTCTGCTCCCTGAACCGAACCAATCACGCCTTCCAACCAACCATTTTAGGTGCTGTATGTTATCAACATCATCAATAACTATAAGAACCTTCTTGTGAGATAGCCTATGACTTATCATGAAACTTCCTTCTTGGACATCAAAAAAATTGAACTGTTCTTCTGGGAAGATCTGAGAAAGAAGCTGTTTCTGTATAGATACAAGTCCAAATTTATCTGAAACTTCTCGGACACCAGAAATAAAGCTATTGCCTTCAAAATGAGGTGACATTTGTGAATAAACAACTCTTGCTAGAGTTGTTTTGCCAATGCCACCCATACCACATATTCCTATAATGCGGGTTTCATCTTCCCCAATGTCTAGTTTGGTATGCAAGTCTTCCAAACGTGACTGAATTCCAATTAAGTCATCAGGAATGCTAGAATAGGCTTGGCATAACTTTGCTGACACCCTTCTAACAATGTCTGCAATGAATTCTGCTTCAGGTCTACATACACAAGAGAGAGATGAAATCTACAGTAAATTCAGTCAAGCATAGCAACATCCAACTCCCAATTAGTGCATATTATTTGTTGATAGTGAGCCTAGCAATCAAACCGGAAAATTCTCTATCTAATATAAACCCCAATACCCTAGAGAATTAGAATTAATCATTACCAAATACCTATTATTTCTGATTTATTTTTTCACAGAGACAATAAAATAGACCATATATGCAATCCCAGAGAGAAAAAAAAAATCTGAATGGAAAGTAGAAAAGAAAAGAAATTTACCTATTATTAAGATGCCATCCCTTTAAATTAGCCACTTCAGTCAAAGCAGATCGCCAACTCTGTGTCTTGTCTTTGTTCTCCTTGAATCTTTCTTCATGTTTGACAAAGGCTTCTGCAACTTTCCCAGTCTGTTTTCTTAAATCAGATGGATCCACATCATAGAAAATGGGAAAAACTTTAAGCCCTCCTTCATTTTTCTGTTTGACAATCTCGGCAAGCTCGTCCAAGCACCAACCCGAAAAAGCATAAGTTTCCGACAATACAATTACTGAACACCATGATTCCTGAATTGCTTTAAAGAGTTCTGGTCCGATCGATTCCCCAGCCTCAAGCCTCTCATTGTCCCTGAAAGTGACGATTCCTCTCCTGACTAAAGCGGCGTAAAGATGATCGGTGAAGTTATTGCGGGTATCTTCTCCTCTGAAACTCAGGAAAACATCATACTTCTTTCGAGAAACATATGAACAGGAAGAAGATGATGATGATTGTAAGGACAACATTATTAATTAAGGACGAGGAAGAAAGAAAAGGAAAATCAATCTGGTTTTAAACAGCGAGTCTACTGTGTTGACTACTTTTATGATGAATGAACGATAGCAATTGGGAAAGTACTTAAAAGTTGACTTCAGAGATGGATTTACAAACAGTACTGGTTTACAAAAAATGCAAATTATTTTATAGGAGACACAAGAGAGCGACGTGGCAAGTTATTATGACTCCACATCACCCCACTGTAGTATTTTTGTAGAGAGTTCTAATTATTAACCGTTGATCCTTTCCCTTTTCGTTGACTATCCTATTCCTATCCATTATCCGAATTGCAAGATGGAAGAGAAATACAAAACTCTGCAAATTCTCCAGAAATCACAAAACACCGGAGTCTTTCACCTAATCTTGAATCGCCCATCTGTCCGCAACGCCCTTTCACTTGACTTCTTTGCTGAATTCCCCAAAGCACTCCATGCCCTCGACCAAAATCCTAACGTCGCCGTCATCGTTCTATCTGGATCCGGCGACCACTTCTGCGCAGGCATCGACCTCAAAAGCCTTAACGTCATTGCCGGGGATCACTCCGGAGACCGCGGCCGTTCCGGGGAGCGACTGCGGAGGAAGATCAAGCTCATGCAAGATGCCATCACTGCCATCGAGCGGTGCCGAAAGCCAGTAATCGCCGCTATAAACGGCGCATGCATCGGCGGAGGGATCGATATCGTGACAGCCTGTGACGTGAGGTACTGCACAAAGGATGCTATCTTCTCAGTGAAAGAAGTGGATTTGGCCATCACCGCCGATCTGGGGACGCTGCAGAGGCTACCTAGCATTGTCGGGTTCGGGAACGCCATGGAATTGGCTTTGACGGGGCGTAGGTTCTCGGGTGAGGAGGCCAAGGAGCTGGGCCTGGTATCTCGGGTTTTCGGGTCAAACGAGGAATTGATGGAAGGCGTCCGTATCATTGCGGAAGGTAAAGTTGCTATCTTAGTCTTACATTACATTACATTACATCATATACAATTTATAAGCAACAGTAATAATATTTATGTTATGTTTGTGGATTAACTAGAGTTGAATTGAGAAATGAGTTGGATTGGTTATGGTTATGGGCAGGAATTGGAGGGAAGTCTCCACTTGCAGTGAGAGGGACAAAAGAAGTGTTGGTAAGAAGTAGGGAGATGAGTTTGGAACAAGGATTAGATTATGTGGCAACTTGGAACTCTTCCATGCTTTTGTCTGATGATCTATCTGAAGCTATCTCTGCTCAAATCAACAAAAGGAAACCTCTCTTTGCTAAGCTTTGATCTTCTCCTTCTTCATACTCTTAACTCTCTTTGTTTTTTGCTGTTTTAAATTAATAAATAATCACATAGTGTATGTAATGTATTTATAAGACTGGTGATATCTATGGATTTTCTTTTTCTAGCTAAATAATTTAAATGATTATACAATGGAATTTTACAATTAACAGACAATATATGCAATGGAATTTTACACAAATCATTGTCTTTACCTATAATATATGGTTTGTTGTGAACTGTAATTCTATGCCATCTTTGGAAAGCATGAATGGTGTAGCCATGACCCCTGCAGTGTTAAATTTAATGACCGAAACGAAAAAGGATATATTATTATTATCTCTTAATAAGAATTCACAATTTTCATAGCAGATTGATATTGTCAGATAAGTAAGTAAACATAAACAAAAGCAAGTAGAAGCAATACATACCAAGAGTTAGGCCTGTCATAATACCAAGAGTTAGTTCATTGTCTAAGCTTAAGCCCAATCCTCGTACCAAAAAGAAAAAAAAGAAAGCCCAATCCTAAAAATCCACGAATAGGAACAAGAAATGGTCCTTTTGAGAGACCGGTCCACAATCAGAAATGGGTCTTCTCGTCCTTCTCTGTTCTCAGGCAATCCTATCTTCTCGGAGCTAGTTACTTCAATTCAACTTCAACCGTTGTGGTTGAAGAGATGTGGAAACTGGAAACCGCACTCGCCATCGAATTCTAATACAGAAGAACCTTGCTTTCCTTTCTCGTAAGGGGAATTTATTTCAATGCAGCCCATTATGCTTTCTCTTCTCGTGGTAGTTATTTGGCATCACCCAAAGTGTCAGATTAGATCATTTCTTCAAAACCCAGAGCCGCTCTTTTATGTTGAGATCTGAATTTGATTGATTCAAGCCTTTTTTTTCAGAGCTCCAATCAGTTTCCCTTTCGTGTCTTGAGTCCTGGTAGGAATCGAAAAAGACACGTACAAAGACAGAGGACACGTGGTAGGCTCATCTTTTAGGCACGTTTCTCTATTTCTGACACAATCGCTGCTGCTCAGCTACACTCTCATCTCATCTATCAACTTCAAGGGGAGATAAATTAAAAAACCAATGCAATAGCAATTCCTCTTCTTTTATTTCATGGTTAGTTTCGTTATCTTGCGCTTTCTGATTTCATGATTTCTGGACATTCTTCTTGGATTCCTTGTGAGTTATAAAGGTACCCTCTTTCTTTCTTTTTTGATCCAAATAAAGGTACCCTCTTTTTGGTTCTTTCTAAATCGTCTTTTCCTTTGATTTATCATGGCTTTTTAAGTTTTGGTTTTTAACCTTGATTCAATTTTTTGGTAGTGATTTAGAATTGCATTTGATCTCTAATATGGAGTTTCTTTAGTAGTAGTACTGGTTAAAGGTAAAATTTTTATGCTGGAAATGGGTTTATGGAAAGTAATTTACTACTTTATAATTAGGAATCTATGAACTTATCTCTATGTTAAAGCTGGTTTTTTTGCTTTCCAATGTTTTCTAGTACCTGTTTTTTTGTCTGAAATCTGAATTATTTAAGAACATATGAAGATGCTCCTTTGTACTATACTTTATTTGCCATGTGAACCTATAAGTTACTGCATTTTTCCAAACTTTATATTTGCATTTGAATGTTGCATGCAGAAACAGATAAGCTTTTTAACAAGACAAACCCTGGCTGACATGGTGGAACCAAGCAGTGTCGAATATGTGGAATTGGGAGAACATTCTTCCCCCAAACTAGATAAGTACCAAAAGGTTTCTATTGTACCTCTAGTGTTCTTGATCTTTTATGAGGTGTCAGGGGGACCTTTTGGTGTTGAAGATAGTGTCCAGGCAGCTGGTCCCTTTTTAGCTCTTCTGGGATTTTTGCTGGTTCCATTCATATGGAGTGTCCCAGAAGCATTAATAACAGCAGAATTGGGTACAATGTTCCCGGAGAATGGCGGTTATGTTGTCTGGGTTTCATCGGCTTTGGGTCCTTACTGGGGTTTCCAACAAGGCTGGATGAAATGGTTGAGCGGGGTTATTGACAATGCTTTGTACCCGGTTTTATTTCTGGACTACCTGAAATCTGCATTCCCAGCTTTGGAAGGAGGTATGCCAAGGACAAGTGCAGTGTTAGCTTTGACCCTGGTTCTCACTTATATGAGCTACAGAGGTTTAAATATAGTGGGTTGGGTAGCAATATTACTAGGGGTGTTTTCACTTCTCCCTTTTATTTTCATGGGAGTTTTGGCAATTCCTAAACTTGAGCCTTCAAGATGGTTTGTGATGGATCTTGGTTTTATTGACTGGGGTTTATACTTAAATACTCTTTTTTGGAATCTGAACTATTGGGACTCAATTAGCACTCTTGCAGGAGAGGTGGAAAATCCAAGTAAAACTCTTCCAAAAGCTCTTTTTTATGCTGTTATCTTAGTTGTTTTTGCATACTTTTTCCCCCTCTTGATTGGTACTGGGGCAATTCCACTTGATCGCCAGCTATGGACGGATGGATACTTCTCAGACATTGCTAAAGTACTTGGAGGTGTGTGGCTACTAACATGGATTCAAGCAGCAGCTGCTCTATCAAACATGGGAATGTTTCTTGCTGAGATGAGTAGTGATTCCTTCCAGCTCGAGGGAATGGCATCTCGAGGAATGCTTCCCGAGTTCTTTGCAAAGAGGTCTCGATACGGAACTCCTCTGGTTGGGATTTTATTTTCTGCAACTGGTGTTATACTACTGTCATGGATGAGCTTTCAAGAGATAGTAGCTGCAGAAAACTTCTTATACTGTTTTGGGATGATCATGGAGTTTATAGCATTTGTGAAGCTAAGGATAGATCATCCGGCGGAATCAAGACCGTACAAGATACCCCTTGGAACTGCTGGATCAATTATAATGTGCATCCCCCCTAGCCTATTGATTCTTGTGGTTTTAGCTTTTGCTTCTTTCAAAGTCATGGTAATTAGCATGATAGCTGTGATAATTGGGCTTATTCTTGAGCCTTGTTTAAGGTATTCAGAGAAAAAGAGATGGTTCAGATTCTCTGTGAATGCTGACCTCCAAGACTTTCGTTCTGCTTACGAGTAGTGTAATGAAACTTTGATTATATGAGATTGTAAATTTCTCTTTCCCATCATGTCAACTCTTAAAAAGCCTTCATCTCTTTTATATGCTTCCACTCTTTTTTTTAGATTATCAATCATTTGGCATTTGTAATTGGTAACCTTAGGATTTGATTCTGCTGAAAGCCACCATAAAGAGAAGTTCACAAGGTTATAAAAGCTTGTTCTTCCTATAATTGTTGATTGGGTGATCAGCTTAAACTTTATTGAATTATAAATCAGAAAAACCAGAAAGCAAAAGTCTAATACCAAAGCGATTTGCAGATTGCAGATTAAATACTTTGTAAAGAGGTCCAATGGGCTCAAATCTTGGGCCTTAAGGTATTGCTCTGTAACTTTATTTTCGGATTTAGGAAACTTGAGAAATTTCAACCCGAAAGGCTAAAACCTCTCAGATGCGATTGCGGAGCTGTCCTGTGCTCTCTGGGTTTTGAAGCGAGAAGAGCTTAAGAGCTTTATCTGTTGAAACAAACACTACGCCACTGTAATTCACTGTTTTCCTCTGCTCTCTGGGTTTTCCTTTCTGCAATTTTCTCTTGTAATTGATTACAAGATAGATACTTCATCTTCGCTGAGCAGTTGTGAGATTAATATTAAAGCAGTCAACTTGGGCAGAATGGTAATTGCTTCTAGGCTGCCGGCAAATTGTTCAGGTTCGTCTTTGTGTATCTTTCTGTCATCTTCAATGATTGTTGGGTTTTTGGTATTTTCAATAGGTTTTAATGCTTTGGTTTCTGCTCTGGGTTCTTCTTCTTCATTTTTCATTTGTCATTTTCCCATTCTACTTCTGTTTAGGTTTGGTTCATCCTAGTTCCCATAAGCAATCTTTCCAGCTTCAAAAATACCAACGAACAAGATTGAATTACTGTAAACCCAATCCATCAGCTTTCGAAAAGGTAATCCTTATCTATTATACTTGTCATTCCAAATGAGCATGTTGATGCACTATTAGGTCATTTAAATAAATGTTGAAAATTTTGGTTCTGTTTAGATTTCTGGAAAAAGTTTTCTCAGAAACCCTTCAACAAGCAGCCATGTGGTATCTGTGGGAAGTAATCGTCAACATCAATTAAATTATGATGATGAATCACCTGAGGTTCCTTTCTGGCTAAGTCTGATTAGAGACACCATATGGTAATTAAATTTACTAAGAAATGTTCTTGTTTTCCCCCAGTTTCAATCTCTTCCTGGAGGATTATTATTTGACTATGTTGGGTAACTGGTGTTCTGTTTTTTAATGTTCTTAGGGGAATAAGATCTTTGTTTGCATTTCTGATTGAGCAACCTAGCCAACTGAAATACATAGAATGGCCAAGCTTTCAAAGCACAGTAAGCTTTCACTTCTGAATTTTGCATCCAAAATTATCAGATTATAGCATTATTATGCTTGAATTCATTCATTTTCTTTTATTCAACTTATTGCAGCTGAAGACAGCTACCTTAACTCTTGTTATTGTTGCCGTGCTCATTGTTGCCCTTTCATCAGTTGACTCAGTCCTCTGCTATATTCTTGCTATGCTGCTCAGGAAAACCCCATCATAATTGGCATTGTACTCTCAAAAGAACATAGTGGATTTTCATTCCTCCATAAGCTTTAATGTGCAGAAATCTACTAGTTGATTTCGAGGGAAAATTGTTGTCAGGTCAGCATCCATAAGCTTTGTTACCTTGCAAAGTCTACAATAATGTCTTGTAAAATTGAGTTTTAGATACTGATATATGAAGGAAAATGGAGGGGGACCGAAAAAAGCTTTTTGGCATAGCATCCACTCATGATTTCTTGTTTTCCACAATTCTTTCTTGTATTGCTGTGTATTGCAATAATGGGCATCTATATCTGGATTTTCATAATTTTTCTCCCCTGATCTTGAAGATTAAACAAAAATGTTGAAACAAAGATGAGATCACCAGCAAAATGAGTTCTAGGAGAAAATGAGGAAAAAGACGGTATTCAAATTTCAAAGAATGAGTTAACCAAAACTCTGCTTGAAACTCCAGCGACTACCATTTATTATTGTCCCCATAAATCCCAATCTCATTGACTTATAAAATGAAAAAAAAATGATCGTACTTCACCTCTCCAATAGTATGTTATACAGAATTTGGATCATACAGAAACACCCAAAACTTCTAACAATCAACATCTAAAGCCCTTGTACAAAAAAATCTGTGGAAATCACACAGACCAAAACCCTATCTAATTGAATAATCAAATTAACAGGAAAATCTCATCAATCAAAAATAAAGAATGCAATGCTCGAATCAGATGCCTTAACCCCCTCCTCAATTACAAAACACCAAAAAGAAAAAACCCTCTTTGAAGGCTGCATTCCTGCACGCTACGCCCATACACAAATTGTCAACGGATTCACTACCCCCTCAAACCAAGCTGGGGTCAAAGCCAACTTCTTATAAGTTTCTAAGAGGTGCAAAGTTGTTCCAAGCTTCAATGAATTAAGGCAAGAAACTGATGCTTTGCCTCCAAAAAAATCATTGACCACATACCTACCTTTGCTTTATATCAATCACAGCTTCAATATAGTATGACAGACATCTTTGAAGAACTACAGGTACTGTGGAATAGCGACAAGCGTGGATAACCAAAAAAATCCTATACTTGATACTTTGAAAGTTTGTCCTTCACAGGTGGCTCCAACGCAGACATACACTGGTCCCATGCTCCATTTCTAAGCATCTGCAAGAACATTGATTGACCGACTCAGTGGATGAACCTAGTCCAATGCATGCTAGGATTTTGTAACTACTGGGGGAAATATAAATCATCAACGTGCACTAAAGTGTCAAAATCATAGAAAGAAGAATAAGGAAAACAAATTGATTTACAACACACTGAACGAGAGATTCACATTTTTAAGGCAACCTATATAATTGTGGAAAAGATGTATTTTCGCAAAATTATATATATCACGGAATTTTTAGCATTTTGAGATACATTAGATGCAATATTAGCAAAGCACAAAACTTTAGTGATAACTAATAGAACTTTCTTAAGTATATAACCATTTAGGTAATTGCTAAACAAAAATAAAGCCTATGAAGGCAACTACCTACCTGTTTATAACCGTGCAAGACCTGGCAAACTTCATTATGTAGTTCTTCGCTCCTTATTTCCTACAGAAACAAAACAATGTCAAAAGCTTGAACTTTAGTTAAGTAACTCTCAAAAACAATTAAGAAACACATACTTACATGCCAGCTTGCAATAGCTTTGCACATGAAAACAAGTGAACTCAGAGCCCCTGATGGATTTGCCCTGACCTGAAAGTGTTTAATAGCAGCCAAGCACAAATCAGGTTATTGATTCAACTGTTAATGATAGTTATTACAACAGCAGACACATACCATGGCACAAAGACCTCTGAAGGCATCTTCTTTCTCAATATCATCACGTATCCTGCCACAAATTGTTGGTCAGATGGGTTTAACATAGAGATAAGAAAGAACCAAATTCTGCTCTAGTAAGTGTAGCCAAATGGGCACGAGTCATATGACCATAGCAATAGCTTCACTGTTCATCCAGAAATAATTCACCAAGTCAGGGAGATAAACTAATACTTACGTCGACAAAGAAATACACCAGGATTGCATGAAATGCTCCATGTGCGGTGACACAAGCTCTGGACAGACCCATGCAAGCCTTCCTAGTGTAATTGCACTATTTTCAACAAGTGACTTGTTTAGCCCCTGCTAATCACACAGACGAAATCATGGTATTCAAACGTCTTGTACAGAAACTAATGCATAAAATGCATATATGAGCATGCACGCTCAATGAAAATTCTGCAGCAGAAATGGAATTACCTCAGCATGCTGAAGGATTGGAACCAAACATTGTATCACTGTCATGACAATTGGAGAAATTTCTTGACGAACCTGAAATTAAAGTGATAGAATCAGGTAAAGTGGATGAGGACAATATGGCTTTTAAAGCAACAAAGGGGGTCAACTCCTGAAGAAACTAACGCATTTCCATCAAGCTGCAAGAATGAAGAGATCAAATACCTTGATTGCTAGCTCTCCAATAGCCCAACATGCATTGTTTGCTACTGAAATGGTTTCCCTCAAGTTTGGATTGTTCTACATGGACGAATACTATGTAAAAATATATAGATGGCAAACTAATATTTGGCATTCCAAAAAATGAGTACTTACCAATTGCTTGGCTGCAATATCCAGAAATTCAGACAAACGAGGTTGCAAATGAATGGGGCAAACCTAATCAAATTCAACATGTTAAATGAAGTTAAAATAACTAGCTCAACACTAAAAGAAAAGGATAACAAGTTTCAAGTGGATCAGATGGGACCACAATTGCGGCTTATTCATTAATACTATGTTTCGGAATATGGATTTGAGAGAGTTTATTTGGATTTTGGTTTGAAATAATGAAACGCCAAACTATGTAGAACTTAGTTAAAATTAATTATATGTATTAATTGAAAAGGTATACAAGGCCCATAATAAGATGAACTTTGAATTTCATAAATTGCTATAGGTAATTTCAAATTCACCGTGAACCAAAAATTTCAGGAACACGTATTTATTGAAAAGGTATACAAGGCCCATAATAAGATGAACTTTGAATTTCATAAATTCCTATAGGTAATTTCAAATTCACCATGAACCAAAAAATCCAGGAATACGTATTTATTGAAAAGGTATACAAGGCCCATAATAAGATGAACTTTGAATTTCATAAATTCCTATAGGTAATTTCAAATTCACCATGAACCAAAAAATCCAGGAATTGGAAAATTATGATGACACAAGTTGCATATGATGCAATTTATACTAAAACTAAAATCCAAATCCAAGTTGCCAAACAAAATCTACAAGGTTTACAAGCTTCATGCCCCTAGAAACCCCCTTATCAAGACAAATGAGATAGGTGTGAAACTTTAAATTATTCTATAGCTCCACATTTAAAAGAAATCAGGGATTCATTTTTAGCTTACTCTAGAAAGGTCCCCGAGAAGAGCAAAGGCACTTTGTCTAACATCAGAAGCATCATCCATGCAACATTGCAGAAGCAGATCCCTTAAATTACTCTGTGAAACCTGTAAAAACAAAAAAGACGTATGGGTTCATGTTGTAATATAACATATTTAAGTAATCATCATAAATCTAATAGTTAACAGCAATATCCATTTGCAGCACCAATACCAGGAACAAATTAAGTAGAAAGAACCTATCTGTGATGACCATTACTATTTCTAAAACTGAGGGAAGAGATGCAAAAGTATTCAGCAAACATAGTGTAAGAAAGTTTCCAATGTGAATATTTATCAAATGGCTAATTAGCCAATTAGCCAGTACTCATCAAACGGTTCTATGCGCCCTGTTGCTGAACATGTAGCAGTCACTAGCAATTTGCTTCACATCAATTTCCAATTAAATAGAAACTTTCCACAAAAGCTAAAAGCACCGCCAACTTTTGCAAAGGATAGGAAAGTAGGGGGTTTCCTGAGAGGGGGGAGGGGGGGGGGGGGGGGGGGATGTGGAGGAGGATGGTTGAGGATCAAATCTATTTTCAACAAGAGCAAAGGAAAAAGGCAATTACCAAACTCTCTATTCCACTGCCAAGGCCCTCTGCAAGTCCTGATAACAAATCAAGTGAGCATACAATGAACTCCTTATCATACTGAACCCCAGCTGAAACAGGATCAGCCTGCAATGGAAACTCCTATCAATATCTTAAAAAGAAACTATAACTATGTATGTTGATATGCCAGAAAAACAATGGTAGATGGAGCAACATTCAGCTTGCATAAGATGAAAAATATGCAGTGAAGAAAATCATAACGGCTCAATTGCTTTGAGGTAGGACTCCCAAAATAGAGATCATGTGGCAGAACATGTAAGAGTTTTTAGCTCAATGAAATTGCAGATAGGTGCACTCGATGATTTCTTCCAACATCTATAGTACCTTTATCCTGTTCCTATTGGATAGATTTAGCAAAATTGAAAGAACTATACTTAATATGTACCACTTTGAATTTAACATGGGTGATGGCCAAGCATCTCAACACCAGAAACTAACATGTACTACCATTTAATCACAGATAAAACTGGCCAAACAAAAATAAAAAATCACTGATAAAACTATAGATAGTAACATGATGGAACAAAACACAAGCCACACAATAAAGCAAAGCACTAGTCAATATGCGACATGACTGAAAAGTCAATCACATTAGTACAAACTGTTTAAAAGCATCACTGCATCAGCCAACCATTAAGGATAGCAAGCAAAAATGGACAAAAATGAACTTGGAAAACAAATCAACGCAATTAATTGGTACGGGATTAAACGTCAAACTTATCAAAACCTTGGCCAATTGTTGAGTCTGGATGATATTTATGCACCTCTGGAACACAGGCTGAGCAAATTGAGAGAATCCGGTTCCCAATGCCTGAAAAAGTACAATATATGGGTGGTAACTCTACTATATTCTGAACAGACACCATCTTGTCAGAAAAAGTACAGAAATGCAAGATTACATGAAAAAATAGGATGCAGATGTCACAGATGTATCAGCTAATTTCAGCACAAACACGAGTAGAACTAAGTAATCTATTGAACTTCATTAATAAATACTAAAGCTATGGTGCTCAGCTGACTGCAGAAAAAGAATCATGATAATTTGAGTATCATCAATCATGGATCTGAGATTAATAAGAATGAGTTTCTCTAAACAGTTTCAAATTTTATAAGCCTGTCTTCAATCCAGATAATGTTCTCCAGAAGAAGAAAAATGCAAAAACCATAATAAGCGATAACTATCCTGAAGAGAGACTGGTGACTCAAATGCTCAGTAAGCAGATAATAATCAACAAATTAGCTACAAAACAACAGACATTGTCCCTTTAAGATTTGCACTTCCCCTCAGCCAACAACATGTAAAGCATATATTCAGAGTTGGACTATATTGCAACTTAAAAAAGCTCATAACCTCAAAGTATGAGCACTGTTTTTCTCAAGTCTCAAATTTTCCAAATACTAACGTTTTCACCAACAGATGCTGCTTACTTTTTATTGCAGTATGAATGCTATGAATAAAATATAAAACTATGATCAGAGGATGTAAAGATTCAACATAGCTGGGAAAATTCAATTTCACTAATTCTATGGCAGCTAGCAGTCTATTTGCAAAAATATTCCTAGATGTATTCATTTACTTGCTGGCCTCATGAGAAAGCAACATAAAGAGAAGCCAATTCATGGTCAAACAAGAGCACCACATCTACCCTCCCAAAAGACCCAAAAAAAAAACAAGAGTAAATAGAAAGAAAAAAGAGAGTGATTAACTGACCTGTGCTATGGATGTGAAGCACTCTAGCAGTGGAAAGAGATCTTTATCAGAATTTGAAACTTGTTGCCACTTGGCAATGAGTGGTGGCATCAGAATTTCAAGATAAACAGGCTGCAATAGATAAAAGAAGTCAAATGAGAGAATCTCACCAAAAGATGCAATAGCATTTGCAAAAATGCAATAACTTTAGGGTATAAGAATCTAATACACATCAGAAGGAAGAGACAAAAGTGCAAGCAACATTATCTTCAGCTACTGATATACCTGATTCAGCTCCCCTCCAACAGCATCTGCTAGAGTTCCAATAGCATCATAAACAATTCTGAGGTTACGTCTCTGTAAATAATTATACACATAAAGTGAATAAAACATTTTATTTATGGTAAGAAGCAGTGTATGAAAAGGTAATAACAGCGCTAGTTCTCGTAAGTCATAATTCCAACAACAAAAAGAGCTTATTAAAGGTAGAGCAAACAACCTGATACTTGCCAAAAGCACACATAAGATGCTGTAGAATTATCTCCAACCTTGGGGCCAGCTCTTCAGCAGCCTCCTGCAATTGCATAAAACAACAAAAACTATAAGAAACTAAATCCTGAAATGCAACAAGTCATGCTGCAAGTTTTATAACAACCTCTTCAAGTGTCGCAAAAGCTGAACAAGCAGCCTCTTGAACCCGCTTATTAGTATCCAAGATTCTTCTTAGGAGACCCATAAGAGCAGCATCAAATTGCTCATAGCCTTTTTGATGACCACTATCCTGGATAAATGAAACAAGAGAGATTTCAACCACAAACTTCTATCCCTCAAACAAAACAGTAAAACTAAACCATTTAGTGCAATGCAACAAGAAGAACATCTGAATGGCATAGGATGCAAGCAGATAAAATACATGGTGGTATTTAATTTATTTTTACAACTTTAATAAAAGCTATTAACCAAAGAGGAGGCCAAAAGTCTTGAGGAGAACAACTAACACAACAATTTTCATCCATACCTGAACAATGTATTTACTGAAACGAGAAAGTGTCCAACAAGAAATACTCCTAATGAGAGGAAACTTATCATCTAAAAGGGGAATAAGAAATGCCACAATCTGCACAGATAAATATGTTTCTATTAGTTCAACAGCCCAGATGAGTAAGTTAACAGAATAAGCAGTACCAGAAAATTCTTGAAAGTAATGAAAAGCATATTTAATACACATTTAGGAATCAAGCAAGGATAGCAAAGAAGAATAAAGTAAAAGCAATGCCAAAACAATAATGATGAATTCATGAGCATAACTTGACTCAAGGAAGAATGTTTTATATGCATCATTTATTCTCCGTCTCTGCAATCTGCCTCAAAACTCTGTGCATTAGTTCAACCATCAAGAATTACCTCAGAGAGATGAGGGTAAAGACCATTAATGCAACCCTCACCAACTGCACCAAGGGCCAAAACAGCAGCTTCCCTATCTTTCCAAGCTTCATCACCACTGGCAGATAACTTGGCCTGCCATCAAGAATTGAGAACATGTAATGAACACAATACCAAATGCTCAACATCAAAAGAAAACTTTTTTTTTTTTACTCCTATCAATAGTCAACTGACTTCTAAGATCACTCTATTCTATAATTAAGTTTCAAACACACAGGCAATAAAACAATATGAATTCATAATACAACATCCCTATTGTATGACCAACATAAATAGACAGAAACAATAAAACAATATTTTCATGTTCAGACTTTGACATCCCCAACAGGTAAGTTACCTGGATAATAGGCATCAAAGTAGGAAGAATTTCATCCCCAAACACATTTGATAGAGCATCAAGAGCTGCTGCACTGCATTTTCGTAAGTTCCATACATTGAATGAGTCATCATCCTGTACCAAAATGATCATTCAGGAAGGTCCACGAACAGATCTTTCTAAAACTAACTAAAGCATAGAGCTTAGCAATTTGACTGTGGTTGACATGCAAAAAGTACTTACATCATCATCTTCTGCATCATCAGAACCATGGAATCGTGATGTATGAAATCGAGGTTTTAGATCCTGAATTAGGAGAAAATATATCAAAAAAAACATATTCGACAAGATAAAATGCAGATGTAAAACAAATTATGGAAATGCTAAAAGCACGATGATAAATAACATTAACCTGATCTCTGTCTGGAAGAGATTCATCATCCTACAAAAATGAATAAATTCCAAGTAAATTATCAGTTACTATAACAATTGCAAATTCAGATATCTGACAGCAGAAGCTGACAAGAAGTGACCTCGGCATCAAGAAGTGACTCATCATCATCAGCATAAGCCATGTTTGACAACAAAATCTACACAGAAAACAGTAACAGATAAGTGAAAACTAAGAACCAAAAAAAAACTGCTAACATATATGTACAAAGTAATATTAGCATACTGGAATCAGACGTGGCAAATATTCTCTCAATTCATCAACCGGTAACTGGGCTTCACAATATGCAGACCTGTCAATCAAGATCAACATTGAATCACAAGCATTATAGGGGAGGGGTGGAGATAAAAAGTCTAATCAAATGCATGGCCTTCATTCTTCTCAATGCCTAGATCCATGAAATTAAATATATATTTTTAGTAGAAAGGGTTAAGAATACGATGGCTAACCAACTACAGTCCAAATTACAACATATAGAAATAGAGACAGAGACACAGGGGCAACCACACCTCCAAAACTTCTAACATATTCAGCATATTATTAACACAAGCAGAGGAGAAAAATTAAAAAGTGCAGTTTAATGAACCTCTTTAATCTACATGTGACATTCCAAAATGGGATGCACAAAGAAGAAAATTACCAAAATTCACCAGCTTCAAGTGCCACTTCCTCATCGCTGTCCTTATTGACTAGCAACATATATTCAATTACATTCTTCAAATGAGGCTGTGAAATGGTTAAATAACACATCAGGGAAAAGAAGAAGGAAGTGGGGATAGGCATAAAAGGACAAAAAGAGAAAAACATAAACTAAAAGAAGTGTAGCAATAAGGAATAGTAAAAAGTATACTGTAACAAAGATAAGATACCCACCTCTAGAAATGATGGACGGACTTCAATTATCTGAACAAATGCCGCACAAACCTGAGCATTTGGCAGGAAACAATAAGTTATCTGAAAATGCTTAACCTTGGTAGACAAGATAGATTCTACAACTCATCACTACCTCTCACAATTCTTAAAATGTGAAATTGTTGTACAGAAAAATTAGGTGGGAGCTAAAACAGTCCTTTTCATAGTTTCCAAGATGAATAATTCACATACTAGCAGAGCCCAGCAAGTATTTTCATAACAGGGAAAAAACCAGGTAGCATTAACATCAAATAGTAAATAAAGAACATCTCTGAACGCTGCATCTCTTAAACCAATGCTGAAACCAAAAATTTAGAAAGGACAACACCCATACCAAGTTATCCTAGACATGCATTAATAGTAACAAATTACAAGGCAAAATGGGTTTACAGCATCTTTTGTATACATGCAAAATACTTAAGCATAATTAAAAATAAGAATAAAAGACAAAAAAGATAAACTATTCACCAATTTCCGCACTTCTGCAGCAGGGTCATTAGCAAGGACAAACAAACCCTGAAGGTATTTATCCATGGATGTATATAAAGCCTGCAAGAGATTAATGCATGGCATCAAATATTGCCCCAAATGCATTAAAATGATAAGCGTTACAGGAAAGAATACAAACTTTCAAGTCAACTTACAGAAGGCATCAACATAATGTATTGGTTTACGGAACCCAATGAAAGCTTTCTCAAAGAAGCATGAGGAGACTGAAAAAACTGCCCACAGGAAAGAAACAAAGTTAGTGCCAGCAATAGAGAATTACATATGCATGATGAAATTTTAATACAAGGAAAGGCATTTCACCTGAAACAATCGAGGAAGGAATATGTTGATGGGCCTTTCAGCTAACCCAGGCACATCTGAGTCCAGCACTTGCGGTATATCTTCACAAATCTACGTTTCAAAAGAATGGTTGATGCATTAAATGTAATTTGATTGGTAAAAGTTAGCATCAAAATTTATATCTATGCGAGCTTTTGTAGCTCAATTGAAGTTTTAATCCTCATAATGTAGGAAGAACACCAATATACAAACAACCATAGATAGCAATACTCCTAATTTGGACCATTGACAATCCCCAAGGTTGCATTGCTACTCATAAGTAACAAAAACACCTGAATATTTGAAAGAGGTTTTAGATATTGGTAGAATATCAGCTAGTCTGCATCAGCCAAACCTCATATATGAGCTATATTAGAAAGAAAAAAAAAACATCAAAGGGAACAAAGAACCGTCTGCTTGATCTCACCAGTAGATATGGGAACATATAATACTTCCTATCATAGAAATTTTATGCCATAATATTTTCATATAATATTTTGAAATAGCCTTTGTGCTAAATTAAAGCCACATGCTTCTATTTCTTCCTATCATATTGGCTCCAAAATTATGTGGTTTAAACTTGTTAAAGCATTTCAAAACCATGGTTGAATTGAATAAACTAAAAGAGCTCCTCAACAACAATATGAGACTTCAATCCAATGATGGAAGAAATAGAAGATTATTCATAGTATACCTTTGACAATGCATCCATAGCTCCTTCCATAAGATTTAGGTCATTGCTATCCAAGCAATTTACAAGAGCTTGCAATAGCTCAGGCCACCCCGGAATTCCCCCTTGTTGAACAATAACAGTTACAATAGTCCCAACTGTTGACCTAATGTGCTTATCTCCTGCTCCTAAGCATGGTAACAATTCTGATTTAATGTACTGTTGGTGTGCAGGAGCCATTAACTTATATGCAGTTCTGAGATTATTTTTCAGCAGCAGACCAGCAGCTTGCCGAATCTCTACTGATTTACCCTGCAAAAAGTTTACAAAAATGAAACAAAGTTTATTAGCGCATGAAAGAAACAAGGTGTTTATAAAATATATGCAAAGGCAAGGACAACATCAACAAGTCGGTTGCACTGGAAACCAACTTAATGGCAAAACTACATATTCCAACAGTAAGTGCCACTTCAACCAAGCGAAAGCAGTTTAGAATATTAATTCACCTAAAATGCAGCTCATCAAAGAAAGACAAACTATTTGCAAATTCTCCTACAATATTATCAAACCCCACAAAGACCCAAATTAATTACTATTCTTTACAGCAACACAAGTTTCCAATAATAAGAAGTTCCAGAAACTAGTTCCTCCATAAACATATAATCCTCCAATCAATACCCATATTCCAGTTCCTCAAAAACCGCGAATCCAACCAGAAAAGAAGGGAGCAATTGAAGAAAGAAAATGAATCAAACCTCGGCTCGTGCAAGAATAAAAGCGAGATAGTTGTTGAAATCAGGGAACTGAGAGTAGTGCTGAAGCTGTTGCCAAATCTGAGACTTATCAGCCGAAGAAGAAGGCGATATTTGCTGCTCCAGTAGTCCACAGATCTCCTTCAACCCCTCTTCTTGTGGCTGCCACGAAACACTTCCAGTCGCCGCCATTCTAAATTTTCTATTAATCAGATTATGCTTCTAACAAAAACTTGATTCCCTAATTTCGGTTCCCCGATAATCAGATTAATTTCCTAGGAGGAAAGGATTTATGGGTTTTTGGTCGATGGGGGTTTTGTAAAAAAATTTGGACAAGTAGAGAGATTTCGGTGGACAGAACAGCAGAAAAGAAAAAAAGTAGACGAATTTTTGTTGGAAAGCTTTTTGTATTTATAGTAAGTAAATATTTTAACCCAAAAAATAAAAATAAAAAATAGTAAGAACTAGTAATTCCTTTCCATGGTTTTATTTTCTATATATTTTGGGTAACTTTTGTAATAATAAGGAGATTAGATTTTAGATTAGGGATTTTGATTTGGTTAGGAAAATGGGATTAGCAAGGAGTTGGTTCATAGTTGGAGTCTGGACCGTTGGATTCTAATCATTTGTTTTGTTTGTTTTATAAAAAAAATTAAGGGAAAAAATAATCGAAAATTCTGTTCGGAGTGGAAGAGTGGGGTCCTTCAATTATTGAACCAAAACCATCATTCCAGTGCCTAAAATTTTGATCTTCCCTGAGATTCTTGAGAACAAAACTCGAAAATTTTCAAAAAACAGAAACAAATTTTCGAGACCAATATGATATATGAACTGAAAAATGGAAACACGAAATCAAATTGAAGTACCTTGCTGGTGAAGCTATCTTCGAAGTTTCAGACCATTTGACGATTCTTTAACATACAAAATGAGATTTCCGACGAGACGAAGACTGCATAAAGATTCTTCAGATGAATTCAAAATTTGAACCTTGAAATCTGTATTAACCAAAAAAACAAAATTCATCACAATTTTAACTGAAGAGTAGACATGTATGGAATGGAACGCAACGCAAAGAGCCAAAGAGAGAAAATTTGGCGCAAGTTTTTTTGGTATTTTGGTTGGGTAGCCGTTGCAACGTTATTTGTTATTGGTTTGGGCCATGAAATATATATAAAGGAAAATGCTAAACCGATATACCCAACCCAATCTATAATTCTGCGTTACCTTTAAGCTAAGCAAGATATGATTTGGACCTTCTTTACAGTGGGCTTAAGGCCCAATAATCAGAAAACAACATTTTTGTTATTTTATGAACTGGGCCAGAGTAAACTAACCTATACCATAGTGTTGGTCAAAGATGATGGTCAATACATATATTTTTTTAATTTTAATTTTTTTTCATAAACCTGTAACATACCGTTATTTCGGGTTAGAATCTTGTCCATTACTATATGTATTCAGTGATTTTCAATTACTATGTATATCTTGTCCATTACCGTTATTCAGTGATTATTTTGATGGGGAAATCCTTAGGAAAATTGGTTCTGGTATTGGAAAGCTCATCAAAATTGATAAGCATATTCTAGCTGGTGAGAGAGGTCGCTATGCTCGTCTGTGTATTCAAGTAAATATGGAAAAGCCTCTAGCAAGATTTATCACAATTGAAGGCAAAAAGTATCCATTATCTTATGAGGGTATAGGCTCGATGTGTTTTCACTGTGGAAGAATTGGTCATAAACAGGAAGGATGTCTAGATAAAACTCCAATTTCAGTCCAAGCAGAAAGGACTGTAACATAGAAAGAGGAAGACTCCTTTGGTCCTCGGATGGTTGTGCAGACCAAAAAAAAGCAAAAAGGAAAATCAGAGAGGGAAACCATTTTCAAATTCCCCCCAAAGAAAAGCCTCAGACAAATGATAGTGATGTCTCAAAGCACCCTACCGAGGTCAAAAAGTAAAATGTTGCTTCGAAAAAGACTAACATTAAGCAAGTTGACCCTACTACAAAAAAAAGACAAAGCTAACGCTACATCAAAAGGGAAAGAAGTAGTAATTGCCAAAAATGCCCATGTTAAAAAAGTTAATTGGGTCCCCAAAGTCCTCGAAGCTGGCGAGTCTTCCTATATGACCAAAAATCAGACTTCGATAGCTGGGCATTCCATTTCAAGCTCTACTCTTATATCGAGCTCAAATTCAGATTTTAATCCAGACTCTATTTTGATGAAGGATTTTGAATTTCTCTCCTATCACCAGAGTCGAGACTCTGCTTCGATGGATTTTTCTTCTCATCCACCCCTTTTTCCCCAAATCTCCATTTTGTTAACTTTTCTCCTCAGAACCCTAACACTGTTCAAAATGCAATCCCAACATTTTCGCCGGAGAAACGAAATGAGGAACCCACTTCGCCTACCAGGAAGGAGAAACAGAGTGCGACAACAACAAGAGATCAATTTGAGTGCTCAATTCAGGGAACTCTCGGTGTCGAGAGAGGATCAATCGAGTCCACCACGACAGAGGAGATGGCATTCACCGGCCCATTCATCGACAAACCCTTTTGTATTCAGAGCTCAGAGGGAAGAGCAAACAATCCAAGTTTGGATTCCTTCCCAGGAAGAGGAATTGGAGAGCAGCATTCCAGTGCTCATCACACCGATGAACATTCCGATGGATTGTGAACAGAAGTCAACTCTCTCATGGGGGAGCTGGTGGAGGGATCACAGTTGGGACATCCTGATTTGGATGTTGATCATGGAGGAGTATCGCCTACATGTGGGGGCTCATGAATACCAGTTGGACAGCAGTCAGATGATAGCTTTCAAGTTAGAGACGAGTCCCAATGCAAATCCTTTCCGCGTCTACACAAAATCCTCGAGACTGCACGGGGAGCCGGACAAGAAGATGCACAAGATCGATGTGTACTCTCCACTGACACTCCGGCAAGCAGCATTAGAGTGGCACCAACGCTATGAAGCAAGAGAGGCAAGGCCAAGCCAATCAACAAATCCAAATCAAAAAGCAGGAATGTCGATGATTGTTTGGAATTGTAGAGGGGTTCGTCACCCATAATTTGTTCAAGTTGTAAATGATTTGGTCAGACTCCATAAGCTGGATATGATGATTTTTACTCAAACTAAGGCTCGTTTACAAGATGTCAATAACATTGTGGGTAGGCTGCCCTTTGATGATCACCTTGACTCGGCTACAATTGGGTATCAGGATGGTATATGGATCCTTTGGCATCACGACAGGCTTGATATTGAGATGATGGGAACAACAGAGCAGGAGATTCATGCTACCGTTAAGATAAAATCTTCGAATCTTTCTTGGCTTTTATCTGCTATCTATGCTAGTCCACGTTTAGTTGAAAGGAGAATTCGTTGGCATAATTTAAAGGTTCTTTCTAAATCTCATAGTTTACCCTGGATTATTATTGGTGACTTTAACGAAATTACTGACTCTTGTGATAAGAAAGGTGGTGCCCCTATGTCTTTATATAGATCTGCTTTATTTTCGGATTGCCTTAACTGTTGCAATGTTACTGATTTGGGTTTCAATGGCCCAAAATTTACTTGGACTAACAATAGAAACATTAGCAGTTTGATTCAGGAAAGGTTAGATAGAGCCTTTGCGAACCCTAGATGGAGACTTCTCTATCCTAATGTTTCTGTTAGTCACTTGCCTCGTGTTCATTCTGACCATAGCCCTGTTCTTATCTCTCTTGATCTTAAGTTTTCTGTAGATGGAGAGAAGCCTTTTAGGTTTCAAAATATGTGGCTTAATCACCCTGATTTCTTCCATTTAGTTAATTCCATTTGGAACTCTTCTGGAAATCATCTTGGCTCTACTCTTTCTAACCTTAAAGAACAACTCACCATTTGGAATAAAGAGACATTTGGTAATGTGTTTAGAAGGAAAAGAAATGTGTTAGCTAGAATTGTTGGTGCTAAGAAAGCAATGGACAGCTTTCCATCACAATTTATACTTGACTTACATAAGACCCTCAAAGATGAATAAAAACAAATTCTGAAGGATGAAGAGGATCTTTGGGCAATGAAGTCTAGAGTAGATTGGCTCTTGGATGGTGATAAAAATACAGCTTTTTTCCATGTCTCTACTCTAGTTAGGAGAAACTTTAACAAAATTGTTAAATTGAGAAATAATGAGAATGTTTGGATTGATAATCCTAGTGGTATCTCTGATCTGGTGATCACTTATTTCAGAAACCTTTTTTCTTCCTCACTCACTTCTGTCCCTCTCCTTTTCACGAATGGACCTTCTGAAATTTCAGCTCTTACTGATGCTAACAAAATCACACTTCTTGCCCCTGTTTCTTTTGCTGAAATTAAATATATTGTTGGGACTTTCAAACCTTTTAAAGCCCTTGGTCCTGATGGACTTCACCCTGATTTTTATCAAAATTGTTGGAGTACTATACAGGAGAAGTTTTGCAACAACATTCAATCCATTTTTCATTCTTGGATTATGCCCCAGGAATATAATTCCTTTATTCTCTCTCTTATTCCGAAGATCCCTAACCCTGAGAGGATTGATCAGTTTAGGCCTATTGGGCTCTGTGACTTCCCTTACAAAGTGGTGACTAAGATTTTGGTGAGGAGACTTAGACCTTTTCTTGATAGTTTGATCTCTCCTTACCAAGCTAGCTTTATTCTTGGTAGGACTGTTGTGGATAATGTCATAATTGCTCAAGAACTTGTCAGCTCATTTACTAGGAAGAAAGGAAAAGTGGGCTTCATGGCAATCAAGTTGGACTTAGAAAAAGCTTTTGATAAATTAGAATGGAGCTTTGTCCGTAAGGTTTTTCATTTTTTCAACTTTCCGTCTGAATGGATTTCCCTTATCATGCGTTGTCTTTCATCATCAAAAATTTTTGTTCTTGTTCATGGCACCCAATTGGAGTATTTTGAACCCTCAAAAGGCATTAGGCAAGGTGACCCGATCTCGCCATACATATTCATTTTATGTATGGAATTTCTTACTTTAAGAATTAATGAAACTTGTGCTAGAAAAGACTGGAAACCACCAAAATGTTCTAGGAACAGCCCTGAAATCTCCCATCTAATATTTGCGGATGATATTTTTCTTTTTGGCAAAGCTAACATCAAAACTGCTTCTTCCATGAGAAACGTTCTTCAAGCCTTCTGTGAAGAATCTGGTCAGAGAGTTGGCCTCTCTAAATCCAAAGTATTTTTTTCACCAAACACGTGCTCAACCCACAAAGATCTGCTCCTCAATACTTTAGGCATTCAAGAAACCTATGACTTAGGAAAGTACCTTGGGTTTCCTCTCCATGTCAGCAGAATAAAAAAAAGGACTATTTGTTCATAATAGAGAAGATGAGGAGAAAGTTAGCAGGATGGAAATCAAAGTTTCTCTCCGCTGCTGGGAGAATTGTGCTAACTAAATCTGTTTTGGAAACTATTCCAGCCTTTTCCATGCAATGTAGACAACTACCAGCCTCTATTCTTAAGGAAATTGATCAAATTTGTAGAAACTTTGTTTGAGGTGACACTAGTTCTGCAAAGAAGCTCCACCTTTTAAACTGGCATGAAATTACCAAACCCAAGTCTATTGGAGGTTTAGGACTCTCAGATGCCAAATCATTAAATCAGACTTATTTGGGTAGATTAGTATGGAACTTCAGGACTAAGTCTAACACTTTATGGACTCAAACCTTGCTAACTAAGTATGGCACAAACTTGAAGTCTAAAAAACCTAATGCCTCTCCTACTTGGAAGGCAATGGTCTGAGCAAATCCTATAGTGGACCTAGGTACTGGTAAGGCTATTGTTAGTGGGAATACAACTTCCTTTTGGTTCGAAAACTTGACCTCTCTTGGACTTCTCAGAACCTTTCTACAAGGTCCTTTCAACTTTGGGGAAGAATATTTAACTGTTAAACAATTTTTTGATCATCCTTATATTGTATCATTCTCGTTTCCTCAAAGCTGTATGGATGCTTTCTTGGCTACTCCTATTCAAAATAACAGCTATGATCCTGATTCTTTTTTCTGGTCTGCATCCATTGATGGAAAATTTTCTCTTCAGTCGGCTTATAACTTGTCTAGGAACCTAGATGTCTCTGTGGATAGCCATTATTGGATCTGGAAACTTAAGTGTCTTCCCAAGCTTCGTTTTTTCATTTGGCAATGCTTCCTTGAAATTCTACCAATCAAGGAGTTCTTGTCTAACAGGGGCTTTTCCTTTGAAATATTATGTCCTCTTTGTAATTCTCATACTAAGAATTTACATCACCTCTTCCTGGATTGTCCCTCCACTTCTAGTCTCTGGCAGCACCTTGGTTTCTCTACTGTTTCTTCCTCTTTTCAATATTGGTTACTAACTGTTGTTTCCCCAAAAGCCTGCTCCTTTTATCACTCGGTGCCTCAAAGACTCATCAACATCCACCTGTTATGGGAAATCTGGAAATGGATAAACAATAGAATTTTAAATCCTAAAACCCTCTCCACTCAAAGCAGTTGCCTCTCTAATACTATTTCTGGTGCTACTGAATTTTTTGCACTTAATTCTAACATGAGGTCCTCTGCTGTTGACTCTTTTATTCCTGTTAAATAGAAACCTCCAAACTTTGGTTGGGTTAAATTGAATTGTGATGGCTCATCTTTTGGAAACCCGGGGAAAACAGGTGTAGGTTCCCTTCTTAGGGATTCTAATGGAGTTTGGCTAGGAGGCACTGCAAGACACTTAGGACAGACAACCAATTTCATGGTTGAATGTTGTGCACTTAAAGATAGGCTTACTCTTGCACTCTCTCTTAACATTAAGAGAATTATTGTTGAAATTGATGCCTCTGTGGTTGTCTCTGCTGTTACCTCTTCTTCGGTTTCTAATCTTAGATATGCTCCTCTTATCAATGAATGCAGGTTATTACTCAGCAAATTTAAGAAGAGCAAAGTTCAGCATGTATTCCGAGAAGCAAACTTTTGTGCCGATGCTTTAGCAAAGCATGGCAGCAAATTATTATGTAATAGTTTGAGAGAGGCTACTTGTACTTTTGAACAGCCTCCAGCCTTTGTTTTAGATTTGTTGCTACTTGATGCAGTGGGACCAACTTTGTTTCGAACCCTTAATTGATTAATCTATGCTCTTTCTGATAAAAAAAAAGTGATCAATACCACTATGGATCATTGATACGTGCATAATTGGTTTTTAACGGTCAAAAACGCTTCTCTTAACACCGTTAATTATACTCCTCTCATGGTTTTTCTTTCTTCTACACTAGTCACGATCTCTAACAGATTAAGACCTCTCGCCCATTCTTGCCGGACCAAGGATTTTGATTCTATTATGGAATCTCACATTTGAAATAAGCAAGCAATAGATATCAAGAACTTATTATGAAATAATGGCTGTGATTGATTGGTTTGATAAGTTTCTCACCAACAGAATCACATTAAAAAAAATGAAAGTCTTCTAAAACCAGAAAATACCAATATTCTTTTATTTTCTTCATAATATTGTTTCGAGGAATTGATGATAGTTGATATTTAACTATATTCGAAAGTTGTTATAAGGAGGAAGCATTCAAATGGTTGATCTAGACTCATATATTAAAATAAACCTTAATCAGATTCAGCTTAAAGAAGGAAGACTTTAATGGCCGCAATTGGAGGTGTGCATCGTCGGCTTCAACCGACGGAACCAACGCTCGTCGGGATGGTTTTGAGGTGGCTGCAATAAATTTTAATTATAGTAAATTAAACTATCAAATACAAACACGTTAATTACAATAACTTTTTGAATTAAAATGGTAAAAGTAAAATCATTATAAAAAATATTAAATTAATTAAATGAAAATAGAGTTTTTAGTAAAATAAAACTGTAAAAGATTTTAAAAAATGACATTTAAGAAATATGATTAAAAGATTCTAATATATATCTAATTTTTTAATTAAAATAGTAAAATGGTAAAAATAAAAACAGTTATCTAAGAGGCACCTAAGAAATATGTTTAAAAAAGAATGATATAATCGACGATTCAAAAGTTTTGCAAAGACTCATACTTTTTTTTTTTTAGTAGTACAAGTGAAATCTTATTACAATCAGAATAAATCTTCATATGCCCAAACATCTAAATGAGAATCCAAACTAAGAAGTTATCTTAACCTATTTAACAAACTATCTAACAAACAAACACGTAAATAAACGAAACTCACATTCCATGAGATTTGAACCCAGGACCTCATGGTTCGGGCACGATGCACTCACCGGTTGAGCTAACAACTTGGGTGCAAAACTCATACTTTTTATGATAATATAGATATAGATATATATAGATATAGATATAGATAGGAGAGTAGCTATATATCATGATCATATATCTAGCATACTTAATGTTTGAAAGCAAAGGATACGGACATAATTAATTTGCTAGTATGTGGTCCAAAAAATAGTTGTGTAATTACTATGGTTGATGTATATATACGTATGATTTTGAGCACATATACGTATATATATATGTGGTCCAAAAAATAGTTGTGTAATTACTATGATTGATGTATATATGTATGATTTTGAGCACATATACGTATATATACATATATATAATTTAATTTGATATTTTACCAAAAAAAAATCGTTACTTGGATGTAGGGGCGGACCGTAGACAAGGGTTGGGGCCCAAAATTTTAAAAATTTCCTTATTATACATAATATAATATAATATAATATATATATCTATACTATATATAAAAGTACGAATAAGGGGAAACTTTATGTTTTCCGATTGTACCCTTATTTTTAAAACATATTTCCAATTGTACCCTTTTTTTTAAAACATATTTCTAAATTGCCATTACTAAATAATATTTTTAATTATTCCATTATTTTTTTAATTATAAATTATTTTATTATATCAATTTAGTATTTTACATTGGTTATTATAATTCCATGAGGAGGTTATCAAAATTTCATAGTGTGGTTACCAAAGTTTCATAGTGTGGTTACCAAAATTTCATAGTGTAGTTACCAAAATTTCGTAGAGTGGTTACCAAAATTTCATATGATCAAGTTATTAAAATTTTTTAGGTTGGTTATTGAAATTTCATAGGGTGGTTAATTATCACAATTTTATAGAAAGGTTATAAAAAAGATTTCAAAATGTCATAGCGAGGTTATACGAATTTCATAGTGTGGTTAACAAAATTTCATTAGAAAGTTACTAATACTTCATCGGGAGGTTATCAAAATTTTATAGTGTAGTTATCAAAATTTCATATGAAGGTTATAAAAGTCTCAATTTCATAAGGAGTACCAAAATTTGATAGAAGGTTATCAAATCTCATAGAGTGATTATCGAAATTTCATAAAGATATGATTATCAAAATTTATATGAAGATTATCAAAATTTCATAGTGTTGTTATCAAAATTTCAAAGCGAGGTTATCAAAATTACATAATGTGATTATCAAAATTTCATAGAGGGGTCAACAAAATTTTATAAAGATGTTATCAAAATTTCATAAAGAGGTTATCAAATTTTCAAAATCTGATTACAAAAATTTCATAGTGGTATTTTTAGGGAGGTTATCAAAATTTCATAGTATGGTTACCAAATTAGGAAGGTTATTAAACTTTTATGATGGAGTAATCAAAATTTTAGGGAGGATACCAAAATTCAGGGAGGATATCAAAATTCAGTGAGGATATCAAAATTTCATATGAAGGTTATCAAATTTTCATAGTTTAATTTTCAAAATTTCATAAGAGGGTTATCAAAATTTCATAGTATATTGTAGATCAAAATTTCATAGGGAGATTAACAAAATTTCATAATGAGGTTATCAAAAAATCATAAGGAGCTTATCAAAATTTGTAGTTATCAAGATTTCATAAGAAAGTTATCAAAATTTTATAGGGAGGTTTATTAAAATTTTATAGAAAGATTTATCAAAATTTCATAACGAGGTTATCACAATTTCATAGTGTGATTATCAAAATTTTAAATTGTAATTACTAACAATTCATATGGAGGTTTTTAAATTTTTATAAAGTGGTTATCAATATATCATATGGAGGTTATCAACATCTCATAGTGTTGGTTATCAAAATTTCATTGGGAAGTTATCAAAATTTCATATTGAGGTCTTCAAAATTCCTTAGGGAGGTTAACAAAATTTCATAAGAAAGTTTAAAAAATTTATAAAAGGATTCTTGAGATTCCATAGTACCGTTATCAAAATTTCATAATGGGATCATAAAAAATAGTGTAATTATCATAATTTAATAGAGATGTTATCATAATTTCATATGAATATTTTATTTAAACACGTTGCACCACGTGCAACGCACGTGATAACCTTAAAATTTATGGAAAAATTTTGAATCTCCCCAAAAAAATAGTTGTATTCAATTTGCCCCCTCTCCCCCATTCCATATTTCAAGATCCGCCCCTGCGTAGATGCATGTGCTTTTTAAAAACTAGTCATCACTTTCACGTGCCTTGCACGTGACCCAATATATTTAAATTAAATGAAAATTAAAATCTTAAGCATACTACTAATTTTATCGTAAAGAAGCCTATTATTATAGCTGGCAAAATTTCACTTGAGTACGGGTATCTGACACGACTGCCTGAAACCAAACCTTATCCAATCCGATTCGACAAAAAAATTCGCTCAATCCGAAACCGAAATTAGCCAACCTCAAATCCTTAATGACCCGAACCTGAATCGACCCGAATCCGATCAACCTGAGAGATTAATCCAAAATTAACTGAATCGGGATTAATTATATTTAAATAACCCGAATCCGAAAAGAATTGAACCTGAAAATCGAAGGCTCAAACCCGAAATTATCTGAACCATATGACCCGAAACCGAAAAATGCCCGAAATAAAATTGACCCAAACCCAAATGACCCGACATTTGAGCGATCCAAATCCAACCCAAACTAAAACCGAAAATTAACTGAAACCCAAAATTTCCTCAACCTGAAACTAACCTAACCCAAATCCAACCCGACCAGTCCATTTGTATATACATTGGATTTTACTACCAAAGTAACAAAAGAAATCATTCCACACGAAGAAAATTATTAACAAAGTAAAATAGCAAATTTAAACCCACATTAAAGGTTACATTTATCTAGCAAAAAATTAATTATAAATGAAATAAAATAATTGCACTCTAGGGAAATAATAAATTTTAATCAGAATACATTAAACTATCAAATAGAACATGTCAATCACAATAACCTTTTAAATTAAAATGGTAAAAATAAAATAATTATAAAATATTGAATTTTATTAAATGAAAATAGAGTTTTTAGTCTGTAAATTAAAATTTTAATATATCCAATTTTTATTGAAAAATAGTAAAATGGTAAAAATAAAGAAATTATAAATAAATTAGATTTAATAATTGAATAAAAATAGAGTTTTTAGTAGAATAAAATTACAGTAGTTTAAGCTAGGGCATTTAAGAGATATATTTAAAAAAATAAGAGTATAATGGTCGATTTAAAAGTTTCACAAAATTCATTCATATGATCATTTTAACCATTTATGTCGACTATATTTTGTTTGAACCAAATTGGTTCATGTACTATGAGAGTACATCTCTCTAACACTATGTTTGGGTTCAAGTTTTTAAAGGAAAGGAAGGGAAAGGAAAGGAAAGAGAAGGGAAGTTTTTTGAAGGAAAAGAAAAGATATAGGTTTCCCTGTTTGTATTGTTAAAAATTAGTTGGGGAGAGGAAAGGAAAGGAATCACCATCATTTTTGTTTGGTTAAGCAGTGGAAAGGAATGGAAATGATATAATATATTATAAATTACCAATAATAACATTGTTTATTAAGTAGTAAAAAACCATAAATTCTACCAAGCATATGAGACAAAAAAAATGTGAAAAGTAGAAATCATATATGGGAAAGGAGAGGCAGTGGTGTGAAGAAATTTTGGATGTTGGAAGCAAGTATAAGACTATTTAGTTATAGTGTATAACTCTATATGTAACTTTGATATTTGTTAAAAACTACAAGGATATTTTAGACATTTAATAAATTAAAAATTAAAATGAGTTTCCTTTCCTCTCAAAAACCCCCAATATGGAAGGAAAGCAAAGTGAGGTGTTAGAGGGGAAATGGAGGGATTCCACCATCCTTTCCTTTCCTTTATAAAAATAAAAAATCTAATTCAAACAAGGGAAGGGATGCCCTCTTCCTCCCATTTCCTTTCCTTTCCCTCCTCCTACCCCAATCCAAACATAGTGTAAAGGATATAGTTATTCACAATAATATTCAAACTTTGAAACCTTTAAGTGGAACAGGTGCGCTTTTATTCTTTGGAATATTACAAGGTAGATATTGCATAAATTGAGGTTTTTTTCCCGATTTAGCACAAATAAAGTTAAAGAGTTTTTTTTATGTAAGTTAAAAGAGTTTTTTTTATTAATTTTTAAAGAGATTGAAATTATAAACGCACAGAAAGACTCGTATAACGCTACATGATTTAGCTACACTAATCCATGAGTCAACAAACCTGTTTCCCAACAAATACAAATTAAATCCCATTACAATCCAAGTAAATCTTAGAAACTACTTACATACCAAATACACAATAAATAAATTACAAACTAAACTCACATTCTGTGAGACTTGAACCGAAGACCCTACGGTCTAGGTAGGCTGGAACTAAGAGTTCAATACATAAAGAATTGATATGTACACATTTTAGAGAATTTTTTTTATGATATTACATATAGATTATTTATTACAAATTAAATGAATTATATGTCAATTTCTTAACGGGCTAGTAGAGCATAGGTCAAATAATTACCACTATATATGAGTTCTAACTATACATAAGGTAGTTGAACTTTTAAGTAGTCTTGGAAAGTTGGGAATTGAGTGAAGATTTATTAATTAATTGTTTATAAAAAATTTTAAAGGGTAATTATGCCATTTTAAGTGAGTTTTACTTAATTTTGTTGAGAGAGGAACCGGGCCCTGTCAAGGTTCAAGACCCACTGAGCAGTCCATATACATGTCGGACACCAATCCGAACCCAAAAGGCTAGATTGATGGTTTCTAATTAGGTCCTTCATGTATATATGCCACTCAAACGTTGGATGTTTTCCTCACATGTGAATCCCTAACAATCTCCCCCGATTCACCTGTGAGTCCTCATCTCTCCCCCATGTGGCCCAACCCGTCAAGTCTTAAAGCCAATTACCGGCTGTCCAAGACTTAAGCCCTGGAGTGGTACAAGCTACGAACACTCCATGCAATTGCACGCCCTTGGCGTGCAGCCAACCAGGTTTACCGTGCTCATGAGCCACACTGATCGAGTCTAACCGGGCACTGATACCACTTGTTGGGAGAGGAACCGGGCCTTGTCAAGGTTCAAGGCCCACCGAGTGGCCCATATACATGTCAAACACTAATTCAAACCCAAAAGCCTAGACTAATGGTTTCTTGGATCCTTCATATATATATATATGCCACTTGAACAACCCATTCTTTTATAATGCGAGATGTTTTCCTCACATATGAGTCCCTAACAAATTTAAAACCAACTAATCATTGCATTGATCTATATAATATTCTTAATTAGTGTATCATTTATTTTGGATATGAGGGAAGTATTATTTAACAGACATGTCGAGAATATTAATTACAAACTGCCATCCAAGAGTATTTATTCTGTGGTCTTATTATCGCAATTGAAAATTTGTCTTGTACATCTTTAATCTTTATAATCAAAATCAATGCCAACGTGATGAAATATCTGGCCAAAAAAAAACGTAGATGAAATATTTCTATCTGATAGGTACGCATCGATTTATTGCATTATTATTAGATATTCATATAATAATTAATATATATATATAGGGATAAAAAAAATCAGATAATTTGCCTAGTACTTACTATATATATAATATAATATATATGTCGGTTAATGAGTGTAAACTTAATCATATATATATATATATATATTATATATATATATATATATAGAATATAGATATATATAGATAGATTACTATATTCTACAATTCTGCCACATGTGTAATCACTAAATATCACAAGCGGAGGCGGATTTTGGCATACTTTTTTTTTGGCCGAAGATTTTTTTATTATTATCTTGACATAGGAAATTAAAATGAAATATTTTAAAAGCAAAATGGGGAAAAAAAGAAAAGAAAAAGCATAGGTACTAGGTAGAGTAATTATAGTATGTATATATATATATGTATGTATGTATGTATGTATGTATATATATAGGAATATAGAAAGTGTTAGATAAAAATCAAGTCTACATGTTATAGTCATGACCCTGAGCTGATCATCTAATCATTAATTATTATTATAAATAAATATAATTACTAAAAACTTATACTATAAAAAAGTAGTAGAATTGCTATATTGCCTTTGAAAAATAAATAAAAAATAAAAAGGTAGAAGAATTTATAAGATAGTAAATCATAAATCCATGTGGTAGGGTTTTTAGCTATTAATTGTATAACCTACCGAGATAATCAAAGCACTAGTACTACTGATCATCTGAGCTCTATAAATTCAAGACACAATAATATTGTCAAGTGCTACAGTAGTACTACTACACACAAGTAACTTACAAAACACACCACCTATAATAGCATGATGATGAAGACCAAAATAGGTTTTCTGTTGTTCCTTGTGTTTGTGTTGTCATCAAAATCAATATCATATGCAGAACCAGTGCTCGATGCCGATGGTGAACCGCTCCGCACCGGTGTAGAGTATTACGCTGTTACAAATGACCGCGGGTTATCTTTAAGCAGAAGCCAAGGTTGCCCGTACAATGTTATCTTAGAATTAACGCTCCAGAATTATGAGTCTCCAGTGACTTTTAGATCTCTGGATCCCAGCGTCACCACAATAAACACATCAGTGGCTCTTAACGTGGTGTCTGTTCTTGGTGAAGATTCAAATCAATGCCCTGATCAATCACTGGCGTGGAAGTTGAGCGAGAACCCATCCACAGGGATATGGGACGTGACAACTGGTGGGGCGGCAGGGAATCCGGACGCCTCGGCCTCTCAGTTTCAGATTGTTCGATTAGGACCGTCGTATGCATTCCACTTCTGTCCTCCGGGCTGTTCATGCACTCTACTAGGAGCATCAGCTGGTTCCGTTGATCCGTTGGAAATACGTCTAAGTCTCAGCACTAGTGGAGGCGGACTCGTCTTCTCGTTTAAGAAAGTCAACAATAATATATTCGTATAAAACAAGTTGCTTGAATATGATCACCCAATGCATGGCAGCAATTAGCGCTGTTACATGATTACATTGGAAGATAAATAATAAAAAGGGAGACATGTATATCTGCTGTATTATATACTGCATATATATATATGCCTACCAAATTGTATGCTTTCCTACGTGGTTTATATATATGTTGAACTAAATAAAATTAATAAAGGCCTTCCTTAATTTCCTTGATTGGGAAAATAAATAAGTAATCAATTAATTTACTTGATGAATTCTTCATTGTAAATTAAATCTGAGCTGTTTCTGCACTTTCAAACTCGACCATGACTCTTAATTAATTAATTTCAAATATAAATATATACTACTATATTATATATATATATAGTACTAATTGGGTAGGTGTTAATGTGTTATCCTTTGCTGGTTGAAGGGTTTTGGAACTTTGAGAGATGTTGGTGGCGCCACAATAGACAAATTATGCAGAAAGTAGTTTGCGATAAGAGGAAGATTTAAGTTTAGACTTTGGACAAGATCGTGATGCCATAAATTTTTGACTGCCCAATCTCTACTGATTTACCCTGCAAAAAAGTTTACTAAAAAGTTTACTAAGATCGTGATATCATAAATTTTTGACTGCCCAATCTCTACTGATCTAAAATGCAAAAAAGTTTACTGAAGTTTACTCCTTCTGTTACTTTTTAATTGTTCCAAACTCTTGTTTCTTTTTAATTGTTCCTCTCTATTAAAATGACATACTATTAAAATGACATATTTGTCCAGTTTTGAAACCACAAAACTCATTGAATATGATAGTTGGCAAGACTAACTATCACAATTAAATGTAGGGCAATTTCGTAAAATAAAGTAAATTTTGTATAAAATTTAACAAAATAACTACTTTTCTTAAATAAATAAAGGGGATTACTAAATACCGCCCCCCTTTGGACTATTTTGCCATTTCCTTCAAACTTCAAAATTTTCAATTCTCTCAAATTCTCTCAACCTTCAAACTTTCAAATCTCAATCATTCAAACAAAACAACATCAAAATTCATGGAGTAGCGATATCCGAGATGGGTAAAAGAATTTTCGGATTGAAAGTATGTTTTTTTAAAAAAAAAAAAAGTAAAAAAACAAATATCTATTTATTATTAATCAAATAATAAAGTCCTCTTGCTAATATTAACATATTCATACCCATTTAAACTAAATAAATTGTCCAATACTTATTAAAGGACAAAAGAAAATTAAAAGAAAATTTAAAAAAAAATCGTTTAAAGAAGAGAACGAGAAAGAGAAAAAAAAAGCAAGAAGAACAGGCGGGTCGCGCGCGACCCGCCCACGACCAAAGGCGCACCCGGATCGCGACCCGCCACGGTCCGGGTCGCGTGCGATCGCGGGTTGCGTGCGACCCGGACCGTGGCAGGTCGCGATTTTTCTTTAATTTCCTTGTGTCCGTTGATAAGTATTTGACAATTCATTTAATTTAAATGGGTATGGATATGTCAATATTAGCAAGAGATCTTTAATATTTGATTAATGATAAATAGATATTTGTTTTTTTACCTTTTTTTTTTAAAAAAAACACACTTTCAATCCGAAAAATCTTTGCTCATGCGTTTTGATGTTGTTTTACTTGAATGATTTTGAATGATTGAGTTTTGAAAGTTTGAAAGTTGAGAGAATTTAAGAGAATTGAAAAGTTTAAAGTTTGATGGAAAATACAAATAGCAAAATAATCCAAAAGGGGGGCAGTGACTAGTAAAAGAGGGTGATATTTAGTATTTCACATAAATAAATTAGTTTAAAAAGACAACTAAGAAGGAACAGAAGGAGTATATGCAAAAGCAAGAAGGACGACATCAACAAGTCGTTGCATTGGAAACCAACTTAATGGCAAAACTACATATTCCAATTTCCACCAGTAAGTGACACTTCAACCAAGCGAAAGCAGTTTAGAATATTAATTCACCTAAAATGTAAGCTATCCTCGAAGTTTCAGACCATTTTGACGATTCTTAATTAACATACAAAATGAGATTCTTCAGATGAAATTTTTTTTTTTTTTTTTTATAAGAAGATTCTTCAGATGAATTGAAACTTGAAATATGTATTAACGAAAAAAAAATCATCACAATTTTACTGAAGACATTTTTGGAAAGCACAGAGCAAAAGGGAGAAAAAATTGGCCCAAGTTCTTTTGGGTATTTGAGGGGTCGCCGTAGTTACGTTTTTGGTTATTGGGTTGGGCCATGAAATATAAATAAGGAAAATGCTAAACCGATATACCAATATATATATATATATATATATATATATATATCACCCTAGCCTAGAGAAGATATATATAATTAAACCTACTATTAATTTTATAAGCAAAGCTTTCGTTGAGTATCACATGGCATTAGGTTTTTTTGACAAGTGTCAATAATTAATTTTCTAATATTTTGTTTATTATATTTGTATTCATTTAGTTTGAAAAAATCAAAAGACATTCATCCCCTTTTTCTATATAAAATAAATTAATCAAATAATTATAAATTAATTATAAATTTGTTATGAATATACATGTATATTGTGGATGTCCATGAATCTAAAATTAAAATATGGATAAGATTAATAACTTGGTTCATTCATACATATATACCTATGTACTAAGTTCATCCTCTTATATTTATGGTGATGTATCTATGTGCCTATAAATACACCACTTACTTTGTTATGGAATAGGATGAATAATAACAATTTCTCCCCTTTTTCATATTTTTTTCTTCATATTCTATTGTCTCTCTATTCTCTTGTCTTTTCCATACTTCAATTTTCTATTCTCTTCGTTTGTTTTGTTATCATTTCACAACAAAATTTCATTTCTTAACTGAAATTTTCTTAAAAGAATTTATAAAATAAAATAGCCGCTCGCGAAGCGCGGCCGGGAAATTCTAGTATATTCTTAACTTAAGGCACGCAACTGACTTAGCACTTTTTTTTAGGGGATTACTAAATACCACCCCCTTTTTACTAGGTACCGCCCCCCCTTTGGACAATTTTGTCATTTCCTTCAAATTTCAAAATTTTCAATTCTCTCAAATTTTCTCAACCTTCAAACTATCAAATCTCAATCATTCAAACAAAACAACATCAAAATTCATGGAGCAGCGACATCCGGTATGGGTAAAAGAATTTTCGAATTGAAAGTATGTTTTTAAAAAAAAAAAAGTAAAAAACCAAATATCTATTTATTATTAATCAAATATTAAAGTCCTCTTGCTAATATTAACATATCCATACCCATTTAAACTAAATAAATTGTCCAATACTTATTAAAGGACAAAAGAAA